>JACEVL010000526.1:2110000-2112500 GCA_020284085.1 Aporrectodea caliginosa
TAATTTGCCCATCCCTGCGGTCACGTCTTTAGTCACATTTAGTGACTGTAGCCATAGACTGCTACATGTGACTAAAGACAGGACGACAGTTACTATGACGACAGTGACTCATAGCAACTGTCGTCATAGTAACTGTCTGTCTGTCTACATGTGACTAAAGACAGTCTTTAGTCACATGTAGCAGTCATAGTGGATATGCAGTGTGATCGAAATACATGTACGTATGGAATTATGTGTATGCAAGCTATATGAAGGCTATATGGAAATTAATACATAGATGCTCTCATCTCTAATGGAAAGACTTCATCACACCAATATCTTATTTCTCTTGCTCTGTTTGGCGATATATCATATTATTATTATAGTGACTCTGCATAGCCAAAATGTTTTGAAGATAGAACTATATTTAGGACTTTCCAACCCACCTGTCTGCACTAACAGAAGCAGACACAGACACACACATGCAAAGACAAAGGCACACACATTACACACACACACACACATATATATATATATAAATGTATATATATTTCTATTATGTGTGATACATCACATTATAGTGATTCTCCAGCCAAAATCTTTGGACATAGATCAACAATAGGACTTTCCCAACCCATATATTTCACTCACACCTTCATAAAACCTACACACATACACACAAACACAAACATACTTATATATATATATATATATATATATATATATATATATATATATATATATATATATATATATATATATATATATATATTTCTTATTTTGTGTGATACATCATATAGTGACTCTCCAGCCAAAATATTTTTGAGACAGATCAACCGTTAGGACTTTCCTAACCCATATATCTAACACACCTATCTACACACACACGCACACACACATACAAATTACACATACCCACACAACAGAATTGTCATGCTGACAATCTCAACTGCTCTCCAGCAAAACAAAAGTCTTAATAATTAATGGCCATAATAATAAATAGAGCAAGTAAATTGCCTAATCCAGTAAATAGTTTCCTTATGTTGAGTGGCGACTATCTTCCAGGAGCCAGGAACACACCCTACATATATAAATACAATACATTTATGCATATATATATATATATATATGATATATATACATATGCTTGTGTATATGGGTGTGTTTGTGTGTGTGCAATGTGGTGAGGATGAGCTTATCTAGCATGATTTATGGGTATAGGACCCTAGGATCTCACAGCTATTCATGATGCAGAAGATCGCTATGCACAGCATACACAGAAGCTGCTGTGCACATACTATTCGTCAATTGTTAAGCCATGCGTCGTCGCTCTGTTCTTACTCACTCACACCTATGGCTGCGCTTCACCACTTAGTCTAGCCTATGTGCGGAATGTAGAGTCACTTACTTATAATAATAATGATGAAAATATATTGAATTTATTAATATGCAGCATAACAGTACAAAAAGCCAGTAGAAGTAGAAGAAGATCAGTTCCGTAACCTAGACTGAGAGGCAGTCAAGCGTATAAGTGCTAGTGACTTGATTTTCTTAGTCTCGGCATATGAGAGCTAATGGCCAGTCCTCTCCCTCGTCGTCTTATCTTCCCACCGACAGTGTAGGCTAATCATTATATTGGTTAAGGGCGCAGGTCGAACAGAAATCGCGAAATAATTTCTGCTCTGCCATGGCGGGGATATAAACCCCCGACCCCTTGATTGACAGTCCAGCACGCTACCCACTATACTATCAGTAGACAAACACATTTAGTATAAAATATGAAATAATGCAGCTTGTTGTAGGCTATACATGTAAGCATATTTGTATATGTGTGTAACACTGTGTATATATACGCGTATATGTCATGTGTATGTAGGCCTAACTATGTGTCAGACCACTTAAGCTAGCACCTGCCAAGTATCTGTTAATTGTGCTGCTTGTATGATTGTCTACGTGATCTTTCCAGGTGCATGTAAAGCAGTGCATTAACTTACAATTTTTTGACCCCGCAAGATACCTACATGGACTCTCTGTGGCATGCTCGTACGTCATCAGGCTCTTAGCGCGGGATCTATTTTCCAGTTGCTAGTCCTGCGTACCCACAGCGATCCTATGCTAATAGTATGCTAATGGTTTCAAAGGAGTTCGGAGCTATGCTGCAAATAGTCAAATGGCAGACTCTTGCAAATAAGATAGGTTGTTCAAACGTTGTTCATTTGACATGGCCCGATTCCTTTAACTGATCCTACTGGCGTGAAGAGCAGTAGGTAGCGGGCTCACTTCCTGTACCCTCCCAAAGGTCCACTCAGCCTATCATTCGCGAGATGGCGCGTTGGTAAAATCATTAAAATGAGATGCATAACGTGATGGGCGCCTTGCATGGCTGCCGTATTCAGTTACATTCGAATTATTACCCGTGATATGTATGTGGATATTTGTTTTACCTGTTCACAGGTATCCTCCTTTCTACGACGACAATCCGTTCAGCATCTACGACAAGATACTCGAGGGTAAAATAGAG
>JACEVL010000526.1:2117500-2242500 GCA_020284085.1 Aporrectodea caliginosa
CCTAAATACGCCCATGTCCTCAGGGGTTCTAACATTGGTATAGAAAGTTGTGGATATTAAATTTCGCATGTTTCCCCTTCGCGACTGTTACATAAGTGGTCGTCGTAGTTGGTAATTGTCCCTACAATTTACATCTATTATGCAGTCCTGTGATGTGGTCAGGCTAATAAGTGTCTGCCATCGACAGACACTAATTAGGCCCACTGAAAAGTGACCTGCTTGGGGTCACACATGTTCTGGCATCGTGCTTCAGTGTGAACGTCACCCTTTGGCCCTCTAGTGGTTAGTAAATAAGAATTTCTTTCAATAGACAGAAGCAGCTTTAAATAGCGATTAAAATGTGGTTACTCTAATTCCAAAATAAACTATTCCGTTGAGATTCATGCCTCGAACTCCTTGAACCGTTTTGACCATGGAATACTATCTAAACGTAAGTGGACGGACTCCTTGAACCGTTTTGACCATGGAATACTATCTAAACGTAGGTGGACGGTAGACGTGCTGCTAACTCCGCTACTGCTCGTAGCCGTGCCAGGCTCAAGCCTGGATAAAGGAGGAGGGCGACGCTAATCATATTTGTTATAACAGTGTCGTTAAACAGCAACAAACAATTGTGGTGCTGTATTGAATGGTAGGCCTACAATTAGGCCTAATACTATTGGTACAATTTTAGAGGGCGTGCGTAAGATTCCGATTCTGGCTTATTTCAGAGATTTAAATCTTGGGTTAGCACGGTCCGTGTACGGGGACCTGAAAGGTGTGGCGCCTATTCAAACGGGCAGCAGCGGAGAAGGATCTCACCCGATCAATTCATTGAAAAATGAGCAGCAACAAGGAAGGAACGTTAACTGTTACAGGTGTACAGCTATTGCCTTTCACTGTATCTAGTAGTAGGCTATCACCCTATTCCGTATAAGTCCGAGCAAGGTTACGGCAAACCTCCAGGCTTCTCACGATTTTCTGCCCACATATTGAACAAACCTCCGTCGTCTTATTGTTAGCCTCAAGGAGCACGACTAGAAACTCGTTCACTACTATTTTAAAGGAGTCGGTGGACAGTGGTCGCCGTTCAAGCTTATGGTTCGTTCACATCTTTAGAGGCGTTGGTAAATATGTGGTTAGGATTGGGTTGTTTGTTGGTATAGCCATTAGCCAGCTAGCTGTCGTAGGGTCATGAGGGTTTAATAACCTTTCTCAAGTGCAGCTATTTATAGCCTTATTTACCCTTCGATTATATTGTTCCTTTGTGTGTTAATCCTCGCTGACTTTACACAGTGACCGCGAGTGTCGCCTTTCATCTGTTTGTCTTGAGTTTAACTCCTGGTGTGAATTGACCCATGTACTTTAACAGTGCACTGCTAAGCTATTCAGGCGCCAAGAGAAGTAATACTGGAAGCGAGACTTGAAGCATATGCTATGCGACCATTCAGGTATAATAAAGGTATAATTATTCGTATTGATTTATGTTTAGAAGTATTGTATCCTGATAGCAACAAATCATCGGTTGTAAATATGGCATGGCCTGAAGATCTATAGCCAATATAGCCTATATTCTTAATTTGTAGCGTTTAACGCAAGGCACCAAACGATGGCGCAAACAATATATATGCATGTATATACAAATATCTGTATACATATATCTGTAGGCCTATGTCAAACCTGTCATATATAATTATAATCAGCATAAATAGCAGGTAATATATGCATCTAGTCTAGGCCTACACGGCTTCAACAAGCTTCTCTGTGCAACCATTTGACTTATTATGAGCATCATAGAGGCTTATCGCCCTTATATATATATATATATATATATATATATATATATATATATATATATATATATATATATATATGTGAATTAGGAAAATATATATATATAATATATATAGCAATTGTGAAAATTATATATTATATATAGGCCCTATATAATTTTCCCAATTCCTTATATGAATATATAGGCTTAACGACACAACATTTGAATCTTCTACCACCCCCGCTTTCTCTAAGGCCAACAGCCTTTAAATTTAACAGCGTCAATACTAATCCTTTGGCTACGGTGGGAATACGAACGGTTGGGAAGGATGTTTACCCAGGTGAGCGCCGCAATCATTGTTAGGTCTACCTTTGCGAGGCGATCGTTGAATGAAAGGGCGGAGCGTCGCGCGTCAGCCACTCAAGCTCACCTGAATCACCGGTGACTGCGCACAGGTGCGGGCTACCTGTCTCTACGTATAGACGCCATATTATTTCCAACGCGTACAACATCGTAACTCACGCGTCGTTAGGCACTGGATATTACCGACGAAAACGACTACACAGTTCTAATTTTTTTCGCCTTGAATTCGCATGATACCGTCGATGTGGATGAGAGTGTTTGTCGGTGGATAGGGTAGAGCTTCCTTTTTCCTGGATTATATATTTATACGCGGTCGTCATCACAAGACGGGCGGATGGTTTAGCGGAAGGAGAGGCAGTTCTTGCGGACGGTTTGCGCAGCGTGCAGCAACATGAAAGTAACGGTTTGCTTTGATGATGTGAGAGTTGTGGTTCCCTGCGGAACGGGACAGATGAACATTACGGAACTCATCCGACTGGCAATCGAAAGATACAAGAAAGCAGTCGGGAAGGTAAGATAAAGGCTTCTTTACATAGGTGCTTAGATAGCCTACATCAACATATGCATACATACATAGCCTACACATAAATACATGCATGCATTCATATAATATTATTAGCCTATATGCCTACAAACATGCCACTCAAGCTCACCTGAATCACCGCATGTATGCATGCATCCATGCATACATATTATATGCATACAAACATTCATGTATGCATGAATGCATGCATCCATACATACATACATGCATACATACATACACATATGTAGTATTATGTACATAATTATATATATATATATATATATATACATACAATACATGCATGCATATATGTGCATGCATGCGTACATGATACATGCGTATATACACACATGCATAAATACATACATGCACTTACGTACGCATACATGCATATACAGTGAATACATTACATGCATTGATGTATACATGCAATGTAGATACTTCTCCAGCACCAGCGTCATAGCATGTGTACAAGTAAGACCCTTGTTAAATTTGAAAAGACTGTACGTAGATGAATACCCAGAAGCATCTATACATACATGCATACAATTATGTACATGCTTGCATACATGATATATGCGTATATACAAATTACAAACATACATAAATACATACGTGCCCATACGTAGGCATACATGCATATACAGTGAGTATACATTTTAAGATGTAAATCGACGGTGGGTAGGAGGTGAAATCGTAGCCCGTGCCAAAAAACCCAGCTCAATGTCCAAGGGGTCTGAGAGTCCAGAAACCAGGGTGTGGTTTTGACCTTGGCGACCTATGTTGTGGTAACCTCGTTAGGCCTATGCCAGGTGGGTTGTGACGTCCAAAACAGCGTGAAGAATGGCTCGTCTTTGTTCGGAATTGCTTTGTTTTCGCTTCAGCCTAAAAATCGATGAACTGACGATAGGACAGGACAGGACCACGCCTTTCATGCATGACGACCGATGTAGCTATGCTCACTGAAGCGTACAATAAAACATCGATTGAAGCGATTACCTTACCACGCCTTGCATCGCCTTTGTCGTATATATCCTACGTTAGCCTACAGATAAATTATTACTCTGCCTAGCCTTACTTTGCCATATAATCTACCTTAGCCTACCTTAGCGTATGATTTTATTACATTACCTCGTCTTTTCGTATATCCCACCTTAGCTTATGTTACCTCGCCTTATCGTATAGCTTATAATATAGGCAGTGGCGAAAATCTATACATAACTTGGGGGGGGGCAGAGTACCTAAGAGGGCCGGATTTTTGTTTGGGGGGGACTGAAAGGCTTAAGTCAAAACTTTGGAGGGACAGTCCCCTCTGTCCCCCTCCCCATGATTTACGCCACTGTATATAGGCCTACTACCGTACTTATGTCATCTTGCCGTTATCGTATAGCCTACCTTAGGCTATATTGTCTTCGGATGCCTTACTTATCTAACTAAGGCTTAGATTATTACCTTGACTTAAGGGCTTTACTTTACCGTTTTGCGCATACCTTAGATTATGTGACCTTACTTTGTAGGCCTACCGTCTTGCCTTGCCTAGCAAGTGGAAGTGCTAAAGGGTAGAATTTGTTGGATTAACAAATCTGTCTGATTTATAGGGTGAGGGTAGGCTCCAGATTGCGCTCACTGAATATAAGCACCGGTATACTCGATAGGCCTACTGCATGCCACATCCTGTCTTACTTTAGTTCACCGTAGCTAAGGCCTACCCTAACCGACCAGACTAAGTCCTACGTACCTTGTGCCCAACTGTTTGTCCAGCGCACAGTGGCGGCACTACACCAGGGCAAACCAGGGCAAATGCCCCAGTAAAAAAGCATTTGCCCTGGTCGTTGCCCTGCCAGAATTTTTGCTCTGACAAGAATTTATTTGGGGTATAAACCGCCTCTGCACTAGTTACTTGTATGATTGCCCTGGTTAAAAAATGTCTGGCGCCGCCACTGCCAGCGCAACCTCCAGAAGTCTACACCCTCCTCTTTCTCTTCCTCTTCCCCTCCCTCTCCTCCTCCTCCTTCTCTTCCTCCTCCTCTTCATACATAATCTTTAACTCTTCTCGCATGTACTTGCTCCAACTATGAAGGACATTGCTCGGTACTCCGTCCCACTATATAACTCACTGGATCATCTCTTCAATCCCAGTATTTAAGTAGCGTTATTTAGACAGTCATATAGTCGTGGAAACGATAGGCCTAACTGAGCCTTTATCCATAAAAGCCATATGAAACTAACTCCAAAACACAGAAGAAATGGCGCTATGTAGGCTAAAAGTGCAGACGGCTAGCATACGACAAGCGTAGAGTTAGGCCTATGGTTTTCGCAATTTGATTTTGAACAAGTTCACACTGAACCGTTACCGCGACCACAACCGTTACGGTTGTGGCTTTTTGAATGGTAAATGATTCATTAACGGAAATCTATAGGCCTACGGGTCATGTATGCATGTAGATGAATTTTAGGCATCAGATTAGACATAGACTAGGCTATAGGCCTATACCTATATGAGCTATAATGGTTTTAATGCCGCAAGATCTGCGGGTCAAAGATTTTTTCACCGCCTACATTGTTGCAATAGGCTATCAGCTAGCCAGCATTCTTTGCACGCCTTAAGCAAACTCATCAATCAAACTGAAGTGGTCCAAGTGGACCAAGCTCATGAACTTCAATAATAACATCCTGCGAAATGGCGTCATGCAGGTGCTTTGAAAAGCACTTTGTACTTCTATCGAAGCGATTCAACTTTAAGAAGTCGTAATTATAACTGAAATACTTGAAAGACCTTTTAAAGATCAAATGACAATGCAATGCGTCAGCGCTAAATTATGCTCCGTCCGGGTAAAGAAGAGCCCCCATGGCGACGGAGGCAAGACTTATTAATATTAATTAGTTAGGGTCCAAGAGGAAAATGACAATAAAAGCCACTTCACATCCGTTCACGAACGCTGATTAAAAATGGCGGATTTTTAGTCAATTTTAGTGTAGTAGCATATTGAATGAACGTGACGCGCCCACGGCTCCTGTTTTAATTATGTGAAACGAAAATTGGCAGGAAAGTTGAGTGAAGTCGCTGGAAGTCACGCACAGATGTGGGCTTGAAAGTGCTATCAGATTTGAATCAGCAATCTGTGGTTCCCAGCGGCGAACAGTTGTGGCCACTCGATGCAGCTTGGGAGGAATGGAAGTTGTTGGTGGGCAGGGGTTGTTAAAGTCATCGTAAAATGTAATTATTATTGCGCTCGTTTGCATGTGGAAATTTCACAGGAAATGCGATACAGCTTGATGTATTTGATTGGGCACGTATACCTACTCGCTCAAACATGCCATCGTTTCAGACTGAGTATGATTAATGCGTCGAACACCCAAAGGAATGACTCATTTTGGGACATTGGCCATGGTAACGCTTACTGACTGCTGGAAAAATGAAGTGTTGTATTTTAAGGCGATGAAAGATTTCCATGTTGCCTTATAAGTATATTTATTAGGCCTACTTGAGTCATTATGTAGGCGCAGAGAAATTTTTTGTAGATTTACATTACAGGATGTGAAATTTTCCAATAACATGTTAATCAGAGTTTTAATGAGTTTTAAGACTACCACTGCAAGTTGGGAGTTTACAAAGGTGTCCTCTTGTTAGATTGCAATATATGCCACAGTCAACTGGTCTTTGAAACAATATTTAATAAACACTCAAGCCATGTTACTGACAAGTTTTTATAACAGTCTGTAACTATTATGCTAATTTTAACTGTGTATATTAGTTATTAAGGAGTATTAAATGTAGAAATGAGGTAAAATGTGTTTTGCAAAAATAGTAGAAGATTTTCCAAAGTATATCTCTGAGAATGCCAATAAAATATACTTAGTGCCTACAATAGCAGCTCTACAGAGAAGCCAGGGGTCTTAGCCACAGATCCTCTAACTTATATGCCATTACTGTGCATGCTGACAGAATTTTTCATTAACTAAGGATTGTAGTGTATTGGAAGCTTCTCACCTCCACTTAAATGTATCTGACTAGTTTCTCTTTATTAAGTTACTATAAGAAGTTACTAATACAATACAGTGATTTAAGAAGTGCAATAAGAAGTTACTAGTACAATGCATGCAAGTTACAGTGATACACTACAAGAAAACGTGCAACAAGTGGCCTGGGACAATGTACATCGTAATAAGTGTAGCCTCCAACTGGATAGAATGGAGTGTGCAGCTAGACAGTTAAACTTTTATGCCCATTAGACAGTTCTATCCCATGTTGAGTGAGCATTTACTTCTCTGGACTTTCTATCCACACAACTTTAAACTCAACTCCAGTCTTGAGGATATCCATTACCAGTGGGAGTAACTGATTCATAATTCAGTGATTAAAGTCAGCCAACCACAGAGAACTGCAGAGGGGGGGGGTCTTGTTTGTCTGGTATCAACATGTTGAAGGGGAACTTGATTGTAATTACTCAGATCAACTGCTGTGTCCAATTATATTTCGGCTGTTGCAGACCTAAAGTATGGGCTGGAGGGAGTGCAGCTGGTAGAGTTCGGCTTATCATTTATGCCTTTTAACTTAGTTCATACATGTGTCTCTAATTACAGGCTAGTTTAACTGTATATAATATGCAATTATGTAGTCTTAATTTCACATGATTGTGGGTTAGTCAATATTTTGCACATAAACACAGAGAAATACTGTAGGCTGTTTAGGGTATTGTTGCTGTGATATTAAATGTTACATAACAGGGAAGCTGTAATTAATATAAGATTGCTATCAAGCAAGAGATTTGGAATCTAATGCTACATTGCCAAAGCACTCTAAACTCATATGTTCGAAGCAATGCATTTTATGACATGGTACTACACTGTACATGAACTGAGTAACTTGCTGTTAATGGAATGAATTCAGTAACACAGTGAAACTAAATTAGGCCTTTAAGATATTGTCCCATGTATCCATGGAACATCCTTCCTGCATCTTCAGGAAGCCAAATGTCTTCATGTTTAAAAAAAACAGTTTCAAGCCTACTTCCTGAGTAACTCGTAGCATTTGCACTGACAGTTGACATTGTAGAGCATGCTGGAACTAGCATGCTACTGATGATGCTATATAAGTTGTCCTAATTACAATTACTTTATTGATACTATGTGCAAATCCGTGAAGATGAACTTGCTGTGCTTAATGAAGTCCAACATCAGTTAAGGCAATGCTTCAAAGGGTAATTAGCAGGCATTATAAAACTGTATAGTTAATTATATCATTTATTTTTTTTGTTAGTTGCATTTTTAATATGTTTAGTTAATAATTACATTTAATTACAATACGATATTGGCATGATTGTGTTAATGTTTCAACTGCGTTAATTCGGAACATAGGCTACTATGTTGTATCTTCATCTAATTTCTTGACGTGTCAATTTTGCCACCAATCTGAGTCAGTCTTTATCTTGCCTTTCATTTGTTTCAAAACAGGCACAGGATGTCTGGGTAACAGTTAACCATCTTAAGTCATCCGATGGGGGAATACTCGATTCCGACGACACAGTGGCAGATGTAGTGGATGACAAGGAACAAGTAAGTCTTGATTGTCATTTGTATTGAAAACAAACGAAAATTGATTGATTCTAGGATGCTTTACACATGCTGTCATATGCGACTGACCGCTGCTACATACGGCGCCTCAGTTCGCGTAAAGAGCATGTGTACGTATGTCTGCATAAGTCTGTGCACAGCTACAACAGTTGGTACCATGCACCCTATCCGTGTACCATCTCCCTGGTTGTCGTCTGTTGCTTCTGCAAATGGATGTCGATCAATTCAGTCAACATTCCAGGCTCCTTCTATGACAAGAGAAATTTGAGCGATCTGTCTGTTGCAGTGCAGGTCTTCAAGTACTTTTTCCTCCAGACTTGCAACAGCTTTCAGCCGGTGGAACAGGCTGTTCCGTCTGGTGTCATTGACCACAAAGATATAGATTGGCCATCACCAAATCGCTGTTCCAATTCACCCTTTAACATTTAATGGCGAGCGTGCACTAAAAGTGACTTTGAAACCAATGCGGCTCATTTTTTAAATGTTAACAGCGGTGTGTGGTGCACGACAGCACGAGGTTAGCAAGGTCAGAGCCTTTAGCGAGAATTGCGGAAGATGTGATTATACCAAGGACATTTATTTAACCAGTTGAAGACTATGCAAAACGCATTTCTTTCTGATTAAGTTTATTTCTGCTTCATCTTCTTCGTTCAGGTCATTCCACTTCATTCCACGTTGTTTCATAAGCTAGGGCCAGTTTAAAGCATTCTAGCGTGTAATACAGTCATTGTGGATGGTTGTTTTGCATAGTTGACGCACAAACAAGTGCATCTGAAGTGCATGTCAAGTGCAACTTAACGTTTAATATGAGGCAGTGGCTGACTGATAAACTTATGATTGAATTGATTGGATTGATACAAGTGCCAACAGGTCTAAAATAAATAATAAATATAGTAATGCAAAGGCCAGTGCTATGTGGTTTAATGTTCAGTTTGCAAGTAGGTAAGTAAGTTTAACCTTTATTGAAAAACCAACTGCTAACTGCATTTTGGTGTACATAGTTCATCAAATAGATAAAAAATAAATTTAAAGGGTTTAGAGGTGGACAATTCAGTATGATGGGACGGTACTGACATACTGTATTGTAGTTGTATTTGTGATCGAACATTTATAAAGCGCCACTCAGTGATTCAGAGGCGCTCCCGACCCAAGTCAGTTCTATCACTATATATATATATAACAAATAAAATGGACTTCAGACGTTTTCGGAACAGAGGAAGAGAAAGACTGAGAAGACTGATGGAAACTTATAGAGATACCAATGGAACATATTTATGGAATATTACAGATGGACCAGGTGGTCCAAACAGTCCCAATATGTACAGTATTGATAGAAGTGTCCTAAATAGAAAAATCATCAAAAGAAGGGAAATTTTCTGACCATGCCATTAGGCCTGATCAGTTACCATTCATTGCATATCGGTTTCATTGTTGCATTGCTGCCCAGTAAATGATTGTGACCTGTGCTGTTTACCACCTGGTGAACATAGATAAGATATAGTCATGGAATATTTTTTGAGGAACCAAGTGGTCCAAGAGCAGTCCAATACATACAGAAGTTATAGATATGTCCTAAATAGAAAAATCGAGAAACAGAAAGGGGAATTTTCTGTAATAAGGATGTTTGGTGTGATGTGTTTCTTTATGGATTATAAAGTTTAATCGATTGTTATTGTAAACGTGGTTGACCATTTGGCTCCAAAACCTAACTACAGCCTTCAATTAATCCCATTCTGTTTCACTGTTAACCTCATTCTGTTTCATCTGACTATGCATTCTTAATTTTAATCTCATTTAGTGTAGTGGTTAGCACACTGGACCAAAAGGTCTGAGGTACTAATCCCTGCCAGGGTGGAATTTGTTTTAAGATTTCTTCTGCTCCTGTGCCCATAACTAGCTCAGCCGTAAGCCCGTAATGAGTTTATAGAAAGACTGCGACAGTCTGCTGTGACTGAGACATAGCTCTACTAAGACTGTACAATGTCAGTGGGAAGATCTGACAATGTTATGCCGAAGCTAATAAAGTCCCTAACTCTTTATACTCATGGCTGCCTCTCAGGCTAGTTAAGGAATCACTCTTCTTCCTTTTCTAAAATCACATTTTCTAAAACCACCGCAACTTATGTCAATTTCTGCAAATGTGTGCTTAGTCATTTAAGACGGTATAGCAATGAATGGTAGTGCAGGGACAAAAAAGGGAGACACCTCATCTTATAATACAAAGACCTATTTTAGTTAACATCTCCATGATGCACTTGCATATATAGGCTATAATAGAAGTTTCCTATTTTCATATATTTTTCCCCAGGTGGACTTGGTTGTAAAATTAATTTACCAGTATGTACCAGGAATAATATCCTGTACCAGTGATGGCTCATCTGCATATAAACAGTCATATATATTTGAATATTATACATACATATATATATATATATATATATATATATGTATAATATATGCATGCACTTAAATTATGGACCTTTTCATTATGGCAAACCAGCTGGTGCAAAATTTAAATATGAAGGTAAATGCAGAGTGCCGGGTGATATCTGGCTCATACTGCACCTTGATTTTAAAAAACACAAAGGAGAGAGTTTAGGCCACAACAGACTGGTTCCATATTTCTTTACAATCTCCCGTGTGACTGGTACCATTGTTAGCCAATAATACTGTTGAGTGGGAATAAATGGGGCAGATTTGTTGTATGCTGTCAGCAGTCTTGGCCAACAAAAGGTTAGCCAGCTGGTGGTATGCTGTCTTAATAAATTAGCGGTGCACACCATAATTTTTTCTATCAGAGAATAACCACTGGTTATTGTGAGGCCTGAAGAGTGTATTAAGTTAGCTCTGGTTCTCTGGAATTTATCACCTTTTAAACAAGTTAATTTAATCAAGGACTCGCTTAAGAGTTCTTGATTTTTCTACATCTGTATTTGTCCTTGAATTTGTGTGTGTGTGTGTGTGTGTGTGTGTGTGTGTCCGTGCCTGTGTGTATCTGAATATGTCTGTGCTTGTGCCTGTTTTAGTGCATCTGTAGTGATAAAAGCTAGTAGTAGCAGTTTGACGACGAGTGTTTGACATGCTGTTATCAGTTACGGCAGAACTGCACTATTAAGCTCTCACTTAGACCAAAGCCCTGCTTCAGTGTGGGTGCATGCATTTTGTCTGCAACCGAATCAAACTGCTGTATGTTCTGGGCCTAGTCATGGTAAAATAGACCAGCAACAGTGCATTCTGAAGGACTGGTTGATAGAGGTTACTCCTCAGTTTGAACATATTATTTCTGGTTTTGAGTAAGATGACTTGCACTGGCTTCCACTCCACGGAAGAACTGACGATCAAATTTAACTTATAAATCGCAGTGGATGGTTGCAAGAGCTCTGTGTGGCTGGTTGTTCCCCAAAGGTGTCTGATCTGCCATTTATACTCGTGTGTAATGGCCAACATTTATAAGATCTTATTGTCTGCTATCTAGATATCTGCAGTTTATGACGTCGGTTATCGATCGCCTCACCAGAATAATGGCGACGGAACAAGCGCCAGTTCTGTTGGCACTTCCAGCCCGGACGTCTTCCACTCAGGAAAAGATTACCATGGCGATCTGAGGGATTGGGAGAGAGCTGGAGATTATCAAGGCATCTTGATCACAAATCAGGACCTAGTGACAGGTATGTTTATATCTCTGATTACTGATAGGTAGTGTAATTGTATGTGGAGATATGGTAACTATAGTTTCACAGAGTTGGAAATCCAGTGGTAGGTACAGTACTTTAAATTAATTAATATTAATATTAGTAATATAGCTAATAATTTCATGTAATATATAGTGTTATTCATGGTCAATATACTAATACTGGTAACTAAGTTTTTAATTTTTTTATGTTTTTCCATATCACAATGGGTAGGGTTGTTGAGCATGTCTTGCAGACACAGTTACTTAGCATCATTAGTTAATGCCTAATAGATTGGTTAGAAAAACGTTCATGATAAGGATGTTATATGAATAAATTTAGTTTAATGGGTAAAGGGTTAGAACCGTTAGATAATTATCTATTTGGGGCCTATAATATGGGACATAATGACGAACTGTATAGCTTAATCATCTTTACTGTTATTGATATGTTTGAGTTTTTGTGCACCAAAGTGCGGTATGCAATTGGTTTCAATAAAGAATATTTCTGCTTCTTCTACTACCAGGAGTTAATCATTAAATGGCATTTAATTGTGATTATCAATCATTTAATCATTTATTTAATTATTTTAAAATATTTGACAGATTCTTCATTGACCGTAAGAAGAGGCAGTGAGCCATCATTGGAAGTCATACGTATTGACTCATCTCCTAAACGGCCTTACGCATCAACCTTTGACCCCGGCATGGCCAAGTCTGCTAGAGACAAACTTATCTCCCACCAGGTAACGATTGTCTGATAAAATATCAATCAATCAATCAATCAATCAATCAAGTTGTTTTATTGCAACCAAAACAAAACATTACAATTATGCCAGAGAATGTACATTAACAAAAAAGCATTGGCGACAAAGGGAGGCCCAAAAGGGATGGAGATCCCGCTAAGGAGGGTCACCCAGATAGCAAATTACAAACAAAAAATTCCAAGTTAGCCAAAAAAACCGAAACTGAACCAGAAGGTGACTAGAGACAACAAGAGTTGAATTATCCAGAAACAAGTGATAACACGATCTTAACTATAAACTTAACTAAATCCTTAAATAAACGCGGTAATATGCACTTCTAGTGATGGTTTGGCCGTTTAAATTGAGGAAAGAAGAAAAGCACGTAACCTTTTTTTGAAAACCTGCAGAGTATTGGAGGAACGGATTTCTATTGGTAAAGCGTTCCATACTATAGTGCCGTATGATTTAATAGTAAACCGTCGAGTGTTTGAATGAGCTTTGACAGGACGATATGCTGCTAAATTCCTAGTGAAGTGCGTGTGAATGTCGGAGGCATGTGGGAGGAAATCCTTAAATGCAGGTGGGAGGAGGCCATGCTCAAGGCGAAAAAAGAATTCACCAATTTGAAGATCTTTTATCTGGTGTATTTTCAAGAGTTTGAGCTCGCTAAAGGATGGGCCAGTGTGCTCCCATTTTCGAATACCCGCAATTATACGAACAGCCCTCTTCTGTAACAGAACTAGTTTATGCAGCCTTGATTCGTAAGTCGATGCCCAAATCAAGTTGCAGTAAATGAGGTAGGGGTAGATGAGGGTATAGTATAAGTTTATTCTAATTTCCTTTGGTAGTTTATATGCGATACGGGTTAGAATACCTACATTCTTTGCGATTTTGACTGCAATTTGATTAATATGCACCTTCCAGGTCATGTGCTGATCTATATGTACACCTAAAAACTTTGTTGACTCAACTTGAGTGATAGGAGTACCATTAATAAACAAAGATAAATCACCGCTGGGGTTAATTTTCCTGTGGGATTTAAATAAAATAAAGTTAGTTTTATCTAAATTAAGCGTGAGTTTATTTGCTTGGAACCAAGCAGCTATACTAGAAAGCTCAAGATTAACAGTTTCAATCAGCGTCTGCCAGGAACCATTGGAATAAAAAACGTTGGTATCGTCAGCAAATAATATGAAAAACAAAGTTGGGGAGACACTGGCCAAGTCGTTAATATAGAGCAGGAATAGGAGTGGCCCAAGATTGGAGCCTTGCGGAACTCCATATCTGATCAATCCCAGCTCGGAGAGGGTACCATTACAGAGGACTCTCTGTGCACGGTTCTCAAAGTAGCTGGCGAACCATTTAAGCTGTGTCCCCCTAATCCCATAGTTTTCTAGTTTTTTTACCAGTATATTATGATTGACCGTATCAAACGCTTTAGCGAGATCGAAAAACACCCCTACTGAGTATTCATTATTTTCGATGGCGTTAGAAATCA
The DNA here is from genome assembly GCA_020284085.1 of Aporrectodea caliginosa. Taxonomy (NCBI): domain Eukaryota; kingdom Metazoa; phylum Annelida; class Clitellata; order Crassiclitellata; family Lumbricidae; genus Aporrectodea; species Aporrectodea caliginosa. Next base: position 2,131,631 of record JACEVL010000526.1, read on the forward strand.
TGTCCTGCATATTCAGCAAGGCCATGTAGGGGAGTGACCTGGTTGGAATCCATGCTGAGATTGGTAGATAATATTCGAGTTTTTTACAAAGCCATAAAGGCGGTTGTACATGAGCTTTTCATAAAACTTAGAGAAGTAAGGGAGGACAGAAATAGGTCTATAATTGGTTACATTATCCTTTTCGCCTTTTTAAGTATTGGCACTACTTTAGCTATTTTTATGGCTTGTGGAACAATTCCAGTAGTAAAAGAGCAATTTATTATTTCCGCCAGGGGTTTAGCAACCAGGTGGAGATTGGGTGACGCTATGCACGGGTCGATGTCATCAATCCCTTTGCTATGTGTCAAACGTATATTACGACTAATATCCATTATTTCCTCTGGGGATACCGATAAGAGGCCCATAGAATTCTGCAGAGGGGCTTGTAGATAGCTGGAGTATGGAAGAGGTGGATCTGATATTTTTTCTGCCAGCGATTGAGCAATGTTAGTGAAGTAACTATTAAAGCCATTTGCCATTTCTTGCGCATCCTTCACGTTCTTCCCATTAATATTTAGTGACTCAATTTGCGCCTCTCTATTCTCCAATTGCATTATTGAGCGAATGAGCTTCCAAGTTCTTCTTAGATCATCTTTATATTTGCAGAACTCGGCTGCATAATAACTTTTCTCAGCTTTGATTCTAATAGTCTTAAATTTATTCCTGTATTCAGTAAACTTGTTTTTATTAACAATATTGGGATTTTTTAGGTATTTTAAGTGCAAGGAAGCTTTCTTTTTGCTGGACTTAAGAAGCCCCGCAGTCATCCAAGGTTGTTTAAACTTGGGGACGTTACTGTTACATGTTTTCGAAGCTAACGGGAACGCCTTATAATATGCATTTTTATATATATTCAAGAACACTTCATACGCCCCATTAGCGTCTCCTTTTTGGCTGGTCCCAATCACAGGGTCCCAATCACTATCAGCGAGTAGAGTTTTAAATTGCTCTAATCTTTCCTCATTGACCACGCGATGGTCATAAGAATTCAGAGTCCTTTTCTTGCTATTATTAAAGGCGAAACATGCAAGTACCGGTAGGTGGTCAGATAAGTCAGATATAATGATGGTCGATTCGATCAACTTAGGCCATGCATTAGTGAATATATTATCTATTAACGTAGATGAGTCCGGAGTGATACGAGTAGGTCTCGTGATGGCTGGAATAAGCTGATGGGATGTCAAGCAGTTGTAAAATATGTTAGTTTCTTTATGTTCATTCATTTTCAATAGGTCAACATTAAAATCCCCCAGAAGCATCATATTTTGGGTTCCCCTTGTTATGCTGGAGAGTAAATCGTCTATCTCAATGTTGAACTCAGTTAAGTTCTGCCCCGGAGGTCTGTACAAAACTCCCACCACACACGTAGTGTTAGATAAGCAAGTTTTGACGAACAATCCCTCATAGGTTTTATGCAATCTCTTTACATCATATAGTTGATATTTAATTGAATCCCTGATGAACATTCCTACCCCTCCTCCTCGGCACTCTCCTCTTGACTTATGTAAAAATGTAAAGCCAGGTATATTAATAGTATCCTCCAATCCCGGTTCCAACCAAGTCTCCGAGAGAGCTAGAATAGTGACAGGTAATAAACTAAGAATATCACGGATCTCACCTAATTTATGTATCATACTTCTACAATTTATGTGCATCATCGAAAAATTTGACCCAATGAGTTCGAATTTATTCTCCCAGGAGTTCAATGTGGAATAAGGGCTGTTCCAAGCAATATTAGAAAAGTAGTTTAGATCAGGGTCGGTATCTGTATTATTAAGTAGGATACGGTTGCCAGATTCCTCCGGGAATACTTCAATTTCAAGATTAACATCATTCAATCCTATCGCAGCAGTTTCATCATTCAATCCTATCGCAGCAGTTTCATCAGTCCTGACAGAATCATTCTGTATAAATTCTTCAACATTCTCGACAAAGGGAAATACTTCCCTAATACAATTTGTGCAAAACCAATTAACTATGTCGTAGGGTCCATCCTCACTTTGATTGTAACACTCAGAGTGGTACACTCCACAGCATATAGAACAGGTGATTACATCAGTTGTTTCCTCAATTATGTGCATGCATATACCGCAGAAAGGTTTGTCGCCACTAGACATGTCAGGAAGGCGAAGGCACAAGGATGGTGCACAACCAGTTCTCATTAACATATCGTACAGTAAATAAAACGAAAAGGGTCTACACTCAAAACTAAGTAGAAATAGACCAATAATAAAATTCACAAGGAATTGCATCAGCATATTTAAATCAACACCAAACAAATAAATGCTCAATTAGCAAGTTAGAGAGTCAAATGATGTCGAAACATAATGTGCAAATAGATTTAGAAAGAAGTGAAATAATAAGGAACTCAACAATCTGAAAGCAAATAGCATCAGATAAAGAAATGCTCAACTCACATGTTAAGTAAAGAGTCGAATAAATTCAAAACATAAAGCATCATAAGGAGTGAAATAATAAAGAAAAATAACTCAACAATCGGCGAAGTCCAAAGTCCAGGTAGAACTGTGTCCCCCGCAGAGATCAGGACGAAACACCAAAGCGTAATCGAAGAAACCTTGGTCGAAGTCTGATGGCGTGCGAAGGTCCTTTAGTATCCCCGTGGAGGGGCATCGGAGGAGCAGTCGACGAAGGAGGGAGCATTAAAAGCAGAGCTTCTCCAGGATCGATTAAGTACTGGGAAGGAGAGGGGTTAGTTCTGGAACTGCTGTCCAAGTGTCCATGAGTCCATGTAAGACGAGTAGCATTCGATCCCGATCGCGCAAAAGGCGCTAATGAGATTTAACAAGTGTCGTGGATTCGGAGACTGCACACTCGTCCACGTTCTTCAGTGAGGACATTCTGATCGCCTTCCCACCCTGTGCCTCAGGCAGCCTCACATAGATTTTTCCTCCAGAGGTCCAAGCGGATGTTGCTTTTTTCTGGCTGACTAGTCTTCTAGCTCCGGCGTATATTTGAGCGCTGAGCTTTGTGAGGTGCTCATTGATGTATATAGCCGAATCTGCGCTGGCCGATGGTGACTTTTTCAGCGTTAGACGTGACATGTATACCATGTTTCTCACCCGTAGACTGATGAATTTGACGATGATCGGACGATGTTTGTCTTTACCTCTGCGTGGCATTCTGAACGCTGATGAGATGTCTGCTTCAGTAACAGATAAGCCGAGGCGAGAATTGCACAGAGAGACGACCGCTGAGGTTGCTTCATGATTGGCTCGAAGGGTAGAAAGACCACTTCCGGAGTTCTCCAGTCCAGTTTGTACGACTGATTCTTCGAGTCCGTGTATGATCAGATTGTTTTGCCTCAATTCCACCTCAGCCTGATCCAGTCGAACCTTCAAGGATTCGTTCTCCTCTTCCAAGGTGTTCAGCCTCTGGACCTGTGACTCACAATGCTTAGTAATTAAGTCATACGAGGATCTTTCGACTAGTGACTCCAGTTTTGTAGAGAAGGCGTCCACGAAACGATTAAAGATGTCTTCTATGACTGGCGTGAGGCAGACTATGAGTCGCTCAATCACACGTTCGTCTTTAAGTTGTTCGAGCAAATCGTCCACTTTTGCGCTTTTTCTCGCCATTATACAGTACTCACTGTTTCTAACTTTTAAACGTGCAATAAGGTAAATATCCAAGTAGTGAAGCAGTTCTGCGACGTTAATTAGGCGAGACTCGAGGGTATACTATGAGACGGCGTACACGGCAACATTATACGGCGTACACTCAATTCAGTTGTACGTATGTCACACGCAGGTCGATTTACTTTCGCATTTTTTCGCCAGAGAATTCGCTTTAACAAAACTTCAAACGTTCAAATATATTCTTGAAGTGAATATGCAACGATTTGCAGAGTTTATTCGACGAAATTAACTGAGAGGACCCGAAAATATAACATTAAACGAGACCGGCTGCGCACCTTGCACTTCAACCGTCAACCATCCCTAATAATTGTCTTTTTATAGTCATCCTTGTCACACCCTAGTCATACTCCAAGCTAAGGAATATAATCATGACAATAACAACAATAAGAAATTATATGCATCTGTGTCAAGTGACATGTTGCTGTGCTGGTACTGTTGCTCTTAGAGATGTCCTGAAGAACTGGGATAGGGTCCGATTGTCTGCCTTTTCCCAACCAACATTTTACACACTATTTTGTTAAGGTCAGACCACATACTTAACTTTAACCTTCCTGACAAAGACTCACAAAATTATATATCTCGTATGTTATTCCTGAACTCTTACTAAGCTATTACTTCATACGATAATATCTAGGCTTTTTTTCTATGTACACCTATGTGCAGTGTTATGTCTGTTGTTAACACAATAATTGTGGGGGCGCGGTGGTGTAGGGGCATGTTCGGTGCATTGCAGCCTGAGGGTTGCGGGTTCGAATCCACCTCAAGCCACCACGTAGGGACCCTGGGCAAGTCCTTCACTCGCAATTGCTCATGCGCTTCGGCGTGAAACTCCGATTCAGTGTCTGCGCTGTAGTCGGGAGCGCCTCTGAGTAGAAATCTTGAAGGGGCGCTATATAAATATCTGAAATGAATGAATGAATGAATAAACGAATATATGATGATGCAGTTTTATATTCTATCCGTCACCTAATATAGTTTAGTTTGTATGGGCTTCTTTCTGTTCTGGGTTAAACATGTCATAAATTATGATAAATAACCTTATCTTGGCTAAAGTTGCATTTTCTTACTGTTGAGTCAATCAGGTCAAATATCTTCTGGATAATGACCTATTTGCAGCTTGTTTTTGGTGTGCTCAAGGTTGTCTAATGCACAAGATTTATGCCTCCATTGCATCATTGGACACCGGTGTGTTAGATGTTAGTAAATAAAGTAATGACTGTGTTGGACTCTCTCTTACTGAGATCAAATCACACCTGCTGTTTGGTCTCTTTGCTGGCTGCTTGTGTCTGAGCGTATCTTCTTCAGGCTTATACTTCTCATGTGCAAATCATCTGCCATCTTCCTTGTTGTCCCTGATTATAGGCTGTAGGGCAGTTAGGATCATACATGTGTAAAGTATGTTTTTCCTTTATATATCTTGTGTTTGGCCTGTGCTTATTCACAAGTTACTGTACAAGGGTACCGCCCTTTGGAACTCTGATACTGTGTCATGTTCATGACTGTCTTACTGAAACTGTATTTCACTCCATAGTATAATCTTAATCTTCCAGTTGTGATGTTTCATGTAGATCAGTGTAGAGAAAGAACAATCAATATTAGTTTAAATATATATGTTAGTTTACATTTATTATACGATTGCATTGTATTAGCACGAGAAATGATTGACAGCCGACAGACCCAAGGGAGAGGAAGCATAGGCCACGCCTGTCAAAGGGTGAAGGGGAGAGAAGGCAGAAAGGGGAGCAAGGAAAGAGGGAACGAACCGGAGAGCGCGGTTGGGGGGCGAAAGAGTTGATTGACAGGCGGGGGCGATAGAGAAGAGAGGGAAAGCGGCATCGTCCGAGTACGTTCAAGCTACGAAATGGCACTGAACAGAGATACATGGATTACTACAAGAATGCCTACAGCTGTGAAATCCGTGATCCCCAGCAGCCGTTGCTGATGTCCATGCCAAAGAAGAGAGATGTCAGGGCTGGTCAAGAGGGTTTTATCTGTCTCATACCAGAACTCTGCATCATCACTGGTATCGATGACGACATGCGTGCAGACTTCAGGATGATGCAGGACTTTGCAAAAGTTACCCGAGTTGGACCCCATGAAAGAGCTCGAGAACTGGAGGCGTTGTCAGAGGAAATTGCCAAAAATCCCGCAGCACGAAAAGAATTGGCAGACTGGAACCTGCAACTATCTGGCAAATTGGCGGACGTTCAGGGACGAGTTCTTGATAAGGAACCAATCAAGATGGTCAAGGGCAGAGAATTGACTAATGTAACGGTCGATCAAGACGCATCTTGGTCAAGGAACATGAGAGATGTGAAGGTCACGATGCCAGTGTCTTTAGAAAAGCAGACATGGCTATGCATATTTCCCAAATCTGCTCAAGAAGGATTCAGCCAGTTCCTGAATGACCTTTACAGTGTTGGAAGAGGCATTGGCATCAATATCGGGGAACCAACTATGGTCATGCTGAGTTTTAGTGCAAGGCAGATGGAATACTTGGATGCAATCAAAACCCATTGTGACAAAAATTTCAAGATGGTCATGGTTGTGCTGGGCTCCAAAAACAAGCAGTTTGATATATAACGGACGATGCCGCTCTTTTTATAAGTAGTTTCAAATATGCAGTTTTTGATATATGAGGTGATGAATAATAACCAGAAAACGAAACCCGTCGTGCTCTTATTCTGTTAATGAGTCTCATCGAATTAGTTAAAGACCGACGCGCTACCGAAGAGATATAGCCTGCGCTCAGCCACATAGTACACGTAGTACCGCTGCCACCATAACTGAAACGATAGAAGAAACATCTTTTTCAGTACAATCAGCTTCAATGTGCACTTCTGAACTATGGCATGATCGAATTTAAGCTAGTTTAAAGTATATATTACTTTTCCTGACCTTATATTCTATCCTTAACTTAAGATTTTATTTTCTGAAGGATGGTTTCTGCCTCAGGTAAACTTGCTGTAAATTATTATGATTATAAACAGCCTGATATTAGCTAAAGTTGGTTTATCTTACTGTCAAGTTAATCAGGCCAATATCTTGTGGATATTGACTTGATTTACGGCTTAATCTCACTTGTCGATAGGACATCAGTGTTTATTCAGAGTGATATGGTTCGAGATGCTGTGTAGATACCAGGTTGCTTTACATTACACCATTGGTGACTCTTTACATTGCCCGCCATTGGTGAATCTTTCTAGTTGAGAGGCCTACATTGTGCATTGTTTTGCTACCTGATGTAATGGTCTAGTTGCAAGTGACATTTAGCATCATATACCAGTAGGCTAGCACAGAGAAGGCACATTTGTGAGATGCTTAAAAATGTGCTATATTAAGTGCCCTGATGCATACACACATACATACATACATACAATACATACATACGTACATACTTACATACATTCATTCATTCATTCAAAAATTTATATAGCGCCTCTTCTAGGTAGCTACTCGGAAGCGCTCCCAACTCCAGCCCAAGCAAAAAGGTAAGTTTTGCATACATACTTACACACACACACACACACTTACACACACACACACACACACACACATACATGCATACACGTTACCCTACAGAGATGGTTTCTTGTTTAGGGTGTTGGAGATGTCAGCAGTCGGGCGACAGAGAACGCTAGCAGAGCGAATAATGACCAAGACAGTCCAGGAGACTCATTCAACGACAGTGCCTTCAGGGCCTTCATGAGGACGGCTTCCAGGAAATCTCTTAACAACGGCACAGCCATGATGAAGTGGCTCGAGGCCCAGGAACGAGTCCAGGACGGCTTTACGGTAAATGAGATTTCTACGACACATACTATGGCTTTATAGTAAATGAGTTTTTACCAGAATGGCTTTATGATCAATACTGTGGCACGAAACCAATAAAATGGCGTTATGATTAATAATTTAATACTGTGGCATGAAACTGCTATGAAGATAAGCTGTTGCGACATGCAACATGTAACATTGTTCTACCACAGAGGTAGAACATTTGATGATAGATTAAGCAATTTTTACAGGGTTATTGCAGGGTACTTTTCGTATAAGGTTTATTATGGTATTGCCATATGGCATAGTGATCAGTAACTTTGTCTTGTGAATTATCACTGTTGGACCACAGAATTTTTTAGTTTAGATTTGATGAGATGGGATATATGAAAGTTTTACTTCAAGTACATTCATTGTTAAATTTGTTTATGCATTGGCTGCTCAAATATGAAAGGCTAGGAATTTTGTGCAGTCACCTCAAAGCATCTGTAAACTACCAGTGTAACTACATTTGGTGCAAATATATGTAAAGTTGGCAAATTATAAGTTTGTAGGTAATTATACAGTTAATTAATTATTAATTATTTATTATGGTTTTACTAATTATTTAATTAGCTGTGAAATTGCTGCAGTATTCAGTCAGTTTGCTATGGTCAGGTTTTGTGATGAGTAGATTTGATGAAAGAATGCTTTATAAAATGTCTTATTACGTGAAATGGCTTTATTTAGAGAAAAACCAGAGAAGAACCAATAGGAAGTTCGGATGAAGCTGAGGTCGTGGAATGCAAGACTGAGTCAGATATTGAGAGGTAAGATAAAGGATCAGTTTCAGGAAAGTGTTATCTACGCAGCACCTTTCCAGACTTCTGTTCAGGAACAAACTTTACAGAGTTTTCAGTTGATATGGCCCTGTGGAATCATATATACCACACCAACCTGTTATCATCATTTAAATGACTTGTTAAGACCTGCTACTCTGGTCTTTGTATGACCTATGACTTGTACCTCAGGTTTAGGTTTATCAACTTTGTGTTTGTTATAAGTGCTTTAAATTGGAAAAAAATAAAATCTGAGGTAAAACAGTTTTCAAATACGGACAAAAGTGATTTCACTGAAACTTGAAATCTAGTACCGCCTCAAAGGATTAGTCAACTTGGCCCTCTGCTCTCAATCCTGTAATGAATTGAGTCTGAGTGGGCTTTAGTTTTGCAGTTTTGAGTTCAGAACTATTTAACCTCATTTTGACCTTCCATTGGTGTCCTGTGGAGAAGCCACAGACACGATAGCCAATTGGTTGAACGCTTGCCTTGTAATGTGCAGAGTAGGGGTTTGAGCCTCTCTGAGACCCTTACTGTGTAGGGTCCTTAAGTAAGTCCATGACACACAATTGCTCAGCACCACTGACTAATGCTTTGTCATGAGGTAGTGGTAGTTAAAAATTTGCATAATAATAATATGGAAGTCATTGTACTAGATTGGATTAAATCAATTAATAGTTCCTATTTCCCTTAAGACTGGAAGCTTTGTTGTACCTTGTAAATGTTTCCTTGAACTTCTGAATATTCTCCAGCTCCTCATCTTGAAAAGTCTAAGTAAGCTATTATGTATTTGCTGTTTTAGTCCGACTGGTACCCTTGTTGAGATACGAAACTCGGGTTGCCCACTCGGAATTCATGTTATGCCATCGTTTGATGAAAACAACAGGTAGGAAGCCTTCCTCCTCAGTGAATAATGATCAGAGAATATCAATGAGATCTGAGAATATCAATGAGCATTAATGAGTGAATTTTAATGAGTTTATAGTAAATGGCTTGAACTGTAAGATCACAGAGCACATGTTGAATAAGTGCTCTCCAGTGGTTTTGAAAGGCAGTTTATAAATGTCTGGATTGTATGTTGGTTGTTAAATGATGTATCGGGCACACATATTGATTGAGGTGTGTAAGAAATGAGCAGTGGTTATGCAGAAATTTAGAATGAACAAGTCTCCCATGCAGAGCATCTGCATGCTAGTTCAGCAAATTGTCTCTTGGGAAAAGTGTCCTGAGAATATCAATGAGTAGTTACTTAATGAGTGACTTTTAATGAGTTAATAGTAATTTGGAGTTGTTGGAGTCAGGAGCGCCTCTGAGTAGTTTCATTGAAGGGGCGCTATATAAATTTCCGAGTGAATTAGCATGAACAGCAATATCACATGTTGAATAAATACTTTTCAGAGGTTTTGAAGGGCAGTTTATAAATGTCTGGATAGTTCGTTGGTTATTGAGTAAGTAAGTAATAGATGTCTTAGCTACAGACAACACTGCATGCTGCCTGTCCTCTTTCTTTCCTCTTACTTACTCTCCCTATCCTTCTCACCTCCTTGTCCTCTCCCTTGTCAGATGCACAGAATAGTCGCAATGCTTTCATGTTGTCTGTGAGATCATGAGATGGCACCTGCATAAAGTTGTTGTCTGCTGTAAATGAACTGAATGGGCCACAGACCATGTGCGTGTATAAGCTTTAATTATGGAGATGTTAGTTGAAGGATATACTATACCACAGTGTGTTTAGAAAATTATTGTGAGCCATGTTATAGCTGTAGTATGTGTTTGTACCCTTCCTTTGGAACATTGTTTATGCGTACATATGTACTACTCTGCTCTGCCCAATCTATATATTTTTTATGTTAAGACACAAGTTGCCTAACAACTTGCAACATGAGCTTCTCAGCCTCTCTTTGCATCTTTTCCGCAAACACTTGAAGACCATTTTGTTGTTCGATCATGGTTTTATTGTGCTAGGTCGGGAGCTACTCTGATGAGTCTATTTTGAAGTGGTGCTATATAAATTTGCAACTACCATAACCATCTGTATGGATCCCATAGAATGCTGTGTACACTGCACTTTCAGAAGTCCTTAAAAGGGTGATATAAACAAGCCCATATACACATATACATGCAGCACAAGCTCATTTACGTGAGCACTCCCGGTTTATGTACCATTCTGCTTAACGTGAAGTGGTCGCATACATGTCCCTGAAGGCTATTAACACATAATAAAGATAACAAGGCTAAAGAAAAAGTAAAGAGCAACGCCTGACAATGTTGCAGCTTTGGAGTCTGTCAACTCTTTCTGTGTTAGGCGACAAGTTTCAAATACGATGTAATAGCAGCAATTATAAATTGTTTAGCACATCGCCTGAGAACTCTGTTATAATACAATCACTTACAAATAATTAACATGCTGTATTGGTTAATGTGCCATGCAAAAACTGCAGTATAGCATGAACTATAGACTTTTCATCATTATTCCTTTTTGACCATGGCCTGATTTGCATGCTATATTGTAAGACATGTCCTCTGACAACTTTGTGTTTACAAATCCACACTGTACATACCTGACTATTGCTTTTAAATTATTTGCTGTGATTTGCTATTAGTTTCAGTACCTGTTGTCAAGTTGAAGCTTATTTTGTTTGCTGAATTTTGTTTTGGCATCGTCTATTTTGCAGGAACTTAGGTCTTGACATAATTGAAATCGAGCCAGATGGATTGGCTGGAGAGGATAGAAGGCTTAATGTTAACGACTGCATCGTGGAGATCAACGGCACCAGCCTCACTGACGTCGACTATTCAAGGTGAGGAGGATCTACAGCTCCAGTAGAGGTAGAGAAGGTTCGGGAAGGAAGTTATGGGAGAGAGACGAATAGGGGCAAAGGTTGTGGGACTGAAAGAGCATTGGAGACAAATGCAGCTTTGCCTTACAAAATGGTAGAGCACAAAGAAGGTGCCAGTTTGTATGTTCATGCAATGTAATGTAAATGAACATTTATATAGCGCCCCTTCAAGATATCTACTCCGAGGCGCTCTCTGTGCTAGCGTAAATGATGTTAAATGTCATTACAAACGAATAATCAAATATACATGTATTACATCAGTTAGCAAAACTCTGTATATGTGCATGCAAGTATGTATGTATGTATGTATGTACTGCATGTATGTATGTATGTACTGTATGCATCAGGACACATTAATATAGCACATTGTACCTCACAAAAGCACTGTATAAAATGGTAAAATATGGCATTCAAAATTGGCGATTAAAGGTACTAAACAGAAAAGCAATAGAATACAGAATGAAATGAAACAGAAATTTTCAAAAATAAAGTTTTAAGAACCATTTTGTAAGGTAGTGTATCGATTGTTTGGTTGTACATAAGGTTCTCCGTGTTGAATGCGCCCTGGTCTGAATTGACAATTTGTTACTATACCAGCTGTCACAGTTGTTTTTCTCATATCTGCTTGTTGACAGCTCTAACTGCCCCATATGCAATCCTTGAAGACGGGTCTTACTGAAGCTGTGTAATAAGCAGATGCAATTGGACCTTCTCGTATCGTATTTGCATTACCTTGTCTTACATTATTTGCTTATGTTACCTTTTTGGCATAGCCATACCTTTTTGGTATTGCCATACTTTTTTGGCATTGCCATCCCTTTTTGGCATTGCCATACCTTTTTGGCTTTGCCATTCGTATGAATATAGAAACTTGTTGCAGCTATGATATTTGATGTTTGAAAACAGTGCTCAGGAGGTGTTTCTGAATGCTCTCAAAACTTCAGTGATTCAACTTCGAATACGACCCTCCAACCAACGACCCATTCCATCCTCCTCACAAGGTGGCACCACTCTGCCTGTAGATGTTGTCCCTGATGGCACTGACAGTGGTGCAAATGGTGCCAGCCCTAGGACAGGTCTTCCATCTGATGGAAAACTGGAAAAGTCAGACAATTTAAAGACTGAGCCGACAACTGTTCCGGTGAAGTCAACTGCTGGACCTGCAAGGAACCCTACAACAATGCCTTCCACCAAGTCGAAGTTTGCTCCAATCGCCAGCACTCGAATAATTGGGCAGATACTGAAGATTAATCTTAAAAAAGGTAAATCTGTTATGCAGTTTTAATTCCATTCTTAGAAAGTTAAGCTTACGTGAGATGATAGTCCTAATCTGGATAAGGAAAACCTATTTGGTGGAGAACAACTCGTCCAGTGTCGCTACGCAGTGGCGTGAGGTAGATTCGAACCTGCGGCCCTCTGGTTACAAGGCACAGAACATACTGCTACACCACCGGTTCTCCTATTTGTTATATCGTGGTATTAATGCTGAAGTATGATATTACAGCGTGGACTTGTTAATATAAAGTTTTTGGGGACTTGCTTTATGATACAGTGTGAAAACCAGGTCACACGTAGAAGGGGATAATGTTAATAAATCAATCGTTAGTTAGCATTACTCATGCTAAGTTAATAGCTTTGGAGCATAACACTAGTTCACATTAATTAAGCAGAATGGCATGTAAATCAGGAGCACATAACAAGTCTACAGTGTATGTGTTTATTGTTGTAACCTCTTTCCTGAGTACCTTTTTATTGCTTTGTTACCCAGGTAACGATGGCCTGGGCTTCAGCGTAACAACAAGGGACAACCCTGCGGGAGGTGACTGCCCCATCTACATAAAAAACATCTTGCCACATGGTGCAGCTATTCTTGACGGACGTCTACGATCGGGGGATCGGCTCCTGGAGGCAAGTCTTGAATTCTATGCAAAGTAATCTAATAGAGATGTTGTGAATGTCTATGGTAGCTGTGACACCATTTATCTGAAATGCCCGTCGTTGATGGGACAGACTTGCCCTTTTGGCCTCAGTCCATCAGAGACAGGGCTCTGTGTGACCCCACCTTTTACACTTACTGGGCTTGTGCCTTCCTGTATTTGCAGGTCATATCAGTCCATTGTTACATATAATGTAACTAGACTTGTGTAGTGCCTTCAGTAGGTACTTAGAAGGTGTGCTATATAGTGTATATTTACGTTACATTACATGTTCACTGTTTGTTCAGTCTGCTTTTTAATTACTTTATGCTAACTGTATAATCGTCTGTTGGATTAAACTGGATTGCCAACACTCTGGTGTTCATGACCCAGGGAACACCTCCTCTCTCCAAAGAAGAGTGTTCTCATGATTCAGTATTTTAATCCAGTCAAATCATTGCCGGTCTTGAGAGAAAGTGTTTCGTAACGTCACTGAATGATATCCAACAGGTCAATGGAACAGAGATGTCAGGAAAGTCACAGACTGATACTGTTGCCATTCTGCGTGAAGTCAAAGTCGGTGGAACAGTGGACTTGGTAGTCAGTCGCCTGAATGATGATGACCAATCGCAAGAAACAACAGAATTACTGACAAAGGAGCAAGATGGCCCAAAGGAAAAAACTGGACCAGAGATGAACCAGGTTTCGGCTGTAAGTCTTAGAGTTTTGTGACTTTTTGTATTATCTATTATTATTATTAGCCATTTTCTCTCTGTTTTTCTTCTATGTGAAAAGTTGCGGTCTGTCAACTTTCTATTTTCAATAAGCGAAATTATATATCACAATCACAGACTTTTTGGACTTGTTATTGTTGAATATAGTTTTGGTTAGAAGTGACCAACAGTTGCTGCTTTGTGTTTTAGTGTACTGATGCTATAGGTTTCATATCAGTTAACTGGGTAGATTATGCACATTTTAGTTAATGCATAAAAATTATGAATTAGATTAGATTGTTTTATAACATTGATTGTCCAGTATAAGTTAATTGGAAACATTCTTATCCAGATTGTCTAATTATAATTAATTGGAAACATTCTTATCTAGATTGCCTAATATAAGTTAATTTTAAACATTCTTATCTGGATTGTCCAATTTAAGTTAATCGGAAACATTCTTATCCAGCTTGTGTAATTTAAGTTAATTGGAAACATTCTTATCCAGATTGTCTAATTATAATTAATTGGAAACATTCTTATCCAGATTGTCTAATTATAATTAATTGGAAACATTCTTATCTAGATTGCCTAATATAAGTTAATTTTAAACATTCTTATAGATCTGGATTGTCCAATTTAAGTTAATCGGAAACATTCTTATCCAGCTTGTGTAATTTAAGTTAATTGGAAACATTCTTCTCCAACTTATAAGTCTGTGTTTTGTTATTTGTTATGCGTTCAGGAGCAGAAACGTCGGAGCCCACTTGCAGTAGTCTCAGAAGACCCAACCATGTTTCATCTGAAGATTCCGGTCACAGGGCATGGTTCCAGTTTGGGAATTCACCTAACGGGAAAAACTGATCAAGATGGTCGAGACATCGGACTTTTCGTAAAGCTTATTGTGGAAGGTGGAGCAGCTGCCCAGGTCAGCACTGAATTCATTGATTGATTAAATTAGATAAATTCTTTACTATGACAATTAAGTATAATTATATGTTGGTCGCCAGGCATTTATGTAGCACCTTTTGATGACTTCAATGGCAGTAGGTAATGCAATGTATTCCCGTGACTTATCTAGTCACACTTCTTTAGCTGTGGCTGGGAGTGCCTCTGAGTAGGTGGCTTGAAGAGCTATATAAATTCTCAGAATGAATGAATTAGGTTCTGCCGTTCTGGTATCATATGAATAAGGCATTAATTGATGGTGTGGGTTTGCTCCAGTTTCAATTTAATTTCCCAAGTAATCCATTTAGAATGTAATGTAATGCAAGGGTGAAATTATACTGCATAATTATGGATGGTGTCTTGCTAGTTGATAGCCATTGACTGGGGTCAGGTGTTCAGATTATTTGCAAATTAAAAATTCTTTTTAATTTATGGTCTAGATCATTCTTTTACATCTTGTGATATCTGTCTTATTAAGCCATGGTGGGACTGAGAGCACTTCTGAGTAGATTACCTCGATGGAGCGCTATATAAAAACTCCTTACTAATTGTAATAATAATAATAAGAATAATAATCTGGAATATTATTTCTTTCTAGGATGGCCGGCTCCAGAGAGATGACAATATTACTGAAATAAATGGCGAGTCCCTTTTTGGTTTCTCAAATGTGGACGCGATGAACATCCTACTGAAAGCCATGACGAAAGACATTTCAAAGGAGGGAGTCGGTCTGACTGTTTCAAGGGCAACTGCAAAGGAGGGATCCATCAAACAGCTCGACGTTTTGCAGAAGATGAACAACAACAAGACTGTGTCACGATCTGGTGACCAGGAACCTCTTTCGTCGGCAAACAATAAGAACATGCCTCCACCTAGTGGTCAGATTTCGAACCATTTGGCGGATGGAAGTTCGCGCATTAGCGACGGTAGATTGGGTGGCAGCAAAGTGTGGAGGAATATGTCTTATATGATGGCTACTGATGAGAGCTTACTTAACGAGATTAACGAGGGTCGTGATGCTGATGAGGTGAAGACTGGTTCCACGTTTCCCGCCCAGGTTAATGGCCGCCTATCTCGTTACGTAAGTGATATTAATTTTATTTATGAAATTGATTTGTATGAGTTATCTGGTAGAATTAATCTCTTGCATGATGAATATAATAAAGCAGTAATCTATATTGTTTAGAATTTTTAAGGTCATGTCTTACAAAGTGCTTTCTCCATTAGTTACAGTAGGCATCAGTTAAATTCAACTCCTGTAATAACTTGTGATCACCCGTTCATAACTACTATGATTTATAATTATCCTGCATACTTGTCAGTTTGAAACATTAAACGAAGATGATACTGGACGATGATGTTTAATGTTTCAAACTGACAAGTATGCAGGATGATTGCAAATCATAGTACTTATGAACAGGTGATCACAAGTTATTACAGGAGTTGAATTTAATTTTAATTTTATTATTATTATTATTTTTATTATTATTATTATTATTATCATCATCATCGTCCAGTATCATCATTTTCAGCTGAGGTTGGTGCATTTGACTGAACGTAACTGATACAAGTAACCTAGATATGCCACACTGTATTGTACTTGTTCTATTGTAATGTTGTTAACTGTTAATTAATCAATTAAGTAATTAGGTTTGTTGTTCTGTTGATAACAGGAGATGTCTGGTTTGAATGGAAGACCGATATCCCACTGCAGTTCTCTGTCAGACTGTGATGGAAGGGAATTGGCCAAAAGAACCAGCATATCAACTCGCAATTCCGATCAGGACAGCATGTGAGTCTTCAGTATAATACAGTGCAGTGCTATACAAGACTATACGTCACCAGATAATCCAAACCAAAATATCAAAGGGTATAAACTATAATGCAACAAGATTTTGACTGTCGGAGTGAGCTGACCTCAGACAGTGTGTACTGGTTCAGATCGGGTAATGGGAAATGAACCTGTCTTTGTCCAAGAACAAGGGCCATTTTGCAGTTATTGGACTGTCACTTTCTGTAGATTCTTCAAACTGAAATTCAGTTCTGCAAGAGATTTTGTTAATAGACGTATGCAAAACGAACATTTATGTTATCTTCAACATTTTCAGATGTTCTAGTCAACATAGAGCAAGAGGATTTGAACGAGATGGGTTCGGTCGACGCAGCATGTCTGAAAAACGAAGGGCATACGTTGATCCGAAATCGTCTGCACTTTACCAGAAACTAAAAGATGGAAAAGGTATTTTATATTGCTTACATTCTTTCAGCCCTTCGTTCATCCACACTTCCATCCATTCGCTCATTATCATTTCTGTCTATCAGTCTAAGCCACCCTTGGATGGTTTAGTGAGATCCTGGGATTGGACCCTTCAAACCTTACCTTTTGCTATCTGTCTACAAATACTCGAAACTGATAATACTGCTCTTTTGCAAATCCTATCCTCATTCCTCCTCTTCCTCTCACCTCCCTTGCATTGTTTAATTCTTAACACCATCCAATTGTAAACACCATCCATCTTAGTTGTCTGACTGTCTGCCAGCCTGAGCCCTTTGGATCTTGACCTGGAACCGATTTGTACCCCTCCACGCTTATTGATTTGTTTTCACGAAGTGCCTGTGAATAAGCTGGTTCCTGGGACTTCGTTTTTTGGGTGCTGTAGAAATCTTGAGATTACGATTGCGATCTATTTACCGTAGTTATTATACGTGTGTCATGTCTGTTCATCCCTCAATTCACACCTTCCGTTGGTTCTTCCATATATGTCAGTATCTCCATGTACACTGGACTCTGCTATGCACACTCGTAGTGCTTATTCTGATTTCATATGGTTGTGAACTTGAACATGAATCTGAATTCAGTTTAGCTTTAAAGTGTAACTTTATTATGATGTAATGTCTTAAATTAGCTTGACTTGTCTGCCATACACAGAGTGTTTTAAAGACTTAGTATATTTTGTGTCCTCTGCTCATGTCCTCACATCTAGTTGTTGACCCCTTCTTATAATAGCACACTTAATCCACCCCACTATAAAAACATTTGCCAGCAGAGGTTGCATTACATCATGTACTATTTAATTGTTCTAGGTCACAGTGAGGGTACAACCCTGAAGAGAACTGGGTCGGTTGAAAGTCTCATGGGTCAAAACCAGAGAACTTCAGAGACAGGAGGCTCTGAGGTCAGACAAAACCATGCTAATAGTCGGGCAAAACGATCGACTTCCGTGAAGAAGGTAGAAAATCTCAATCAAGCCTATCCTGGACTTCCGACTGCAAAATGTCGAATGTGGAATGAAAGTTTTCGAGTGGCAGTCGATCGTTCTTACGGCAATCAAGTCCTTTCAGGTACTTTGACATATTGAAAATTTATTAGCCTTGTCTATACGAAAGGGATGAATTGATTATACACCAATTCGTGAGCTAGACTTTTTAACTCAAGGGTCATGGATTTTAATCAATGCAATAGCCATAAGAAATTTTCAGAGTAATATTCCACTTGCATGCTGTAGAAAATGTGACCATAAAATGAGTATATTGGCTATGCTGGAGGTTCTTATAGTGAGTAGTTAAGTGGGTTCAAGTGACCACTGCTTGTTGTCATTTATCAAGAGAATCAAGGTTGTGATCACACAGTAGTGTGTACCAATGGCTGCTAATCTGTATTGATGTTCTGATAAACAAAGAGGGACTGCCTTAATTAGCCTTACCGGAAGTGTTCTTTCAGTTTCAGTTGTGAGTCAGTCAGAGAATTTCAAACATCAGTGTAGGTTGAAAGATTCAATCCAGGCGCTAGCATACTTAGGATGAACTGGCCATTGTTTAAAGATTAAAACTTCGTAACATTTGCCTTTTCTTTGCATTCATGATTGAAGTTGACCTTAATTTGAGATTCCTTGAATACTGTCAAGATGAGTTTCTACGTTGTGCTATATAAATTAAGTTGGTGAATAAGCTGGTGCCCTGCACTTGGCTTTCTAGTGGTGCTTTAAAGATATAGAAGTTTGTAGATTGCAACTACGAATAAATTACAGTGATTAAAGTTTGAGACCAGGTGCAGGTAAGGTTCTCTCCAATTTGGCTGAATTGAAATGCATAGCAGTTTTGAAGTTTTGTGGATGTGTAGCTGTTATCTTGACTTGGTTGGTGGTGCGTATCAAATTCACTTGTATATTACATATATTGAGTCTCATTAAGTTTCGTAAAATTTCATTACAGTTCCACACGAGTCGCATAGGATGAACTCTAACGGGCGTCAAGGTCGAGGACAAGGACCTCCTCTGGGACAAGAGCCCTATGTACACGGAGTGAACGACAGATCTGTCTCAAGAAATCCTCCACCTTATCAGTGAGTAGTCTTACCATGACTCGGCAGTTTTCTTATGTAACAAAAGCTCACGGTTTTCTCTCATATTGGCTGTTTGCCTCTCGTAAGCATTTATTCTACTTAATGCTGTTTTGGCTAAAGTACAGATACAGTTAACAGCAGTAAATCCCGTGGATGGATTTAAGAGGAGTGGGGCAGAGCACGGCAGGTGGTGGGTTGTTAAACCGGATGATGAATGAAATGCAAAGGCAAAATGGTTTCTAGTCTTGTGCGAGTTTGACAAATCTTTTAATGCCAGTAAATGTTATGGAAATCTAACAGCAGTTGACAACTGTACCAAATTCATTTGATGCTCCGTAAATTTAAATCTGATGCCCAGTCTTTCTCACCTCACTAAGCAGTAAATGAACGTTTATTGTCTCAATCAATCAATCAATATTCATTTGTTTTCAATTACAGAATGTTAAAGATGCATTTCTGCTTACAAGTTAATATAGTTATTTCAGTTACATTATCAGATCAATTCATATTGACTAGATATCACTTTCTTTCTGTGTATAACTGAATCACTACATTATTGTCTGACTTGTATATTATTGCCCGCTTAACATCATTGTCTTACTCCACTACATTAATTTATTTCTTGGTATTTTATTGTCGTACCAGGTTACCAAGGCAATCCAATGTCACAGAAACACATGGCTTTCCTCAGGCATCAGCTGGCCAGCTGCCTGGGGTCACCACCAGGAGGACGCGTGGTCAGAATGAATACTATTACAATTCCAGTAATAGACAAACTGAGGTAATCAATACAAGACTCACTGAAACACTTGTAAATGTAATTTAGATGTAAATATCCAGAATTTCTCAGTTCCACACAAAGCCATGTCAGGGAGACCAGCTTATTCACTGGCACTATAAAATATCAAGAATTCGAGCTTGGCATGAGCAATTGTTGTACAGGCAGTTTCAAAATCAAGTATGGAGCATAAAGAACTTGTATATAATCTGTATAAATATGTATATTTTTACTTAGTGTATGTAAAATTATATTTATAGAATTTGTTTGCAGTTAATATAAATATATATTTTGTGTTTATGCCTGGAGCATCCCAATGACATGCCTCATTATAAGACTAGCTTTGATGTGATATACCTAATATAGTAAAGGGAGTTGCAGTAGTCAAGTTTGGAGTGAGCAGTTGAGGCAGCTATTCTTGTGTGCATACTACCCCAGGTACCCCTATAAAATGGTGTGCTTACTACCCATATAAAATGGCATGTATGCATACATGTAGGTGACCAACTGACCATATGCATAATGTCTTGTTGAGGACCAATTGAAAACGCTGCCAGTAGATTAGCTGAGTGTGATGAGTGCATTCTAATGTCAAGACAATTGGAATTCTGATCAGTATTTTGGGATTTGAGGCACTTCTGTTCTAACTCTAAGAAAAACTGTTGTGAAATTCTAGCTAACTCAGTTTGTTTACATTTAGCAGCACATGATGCCCGCAGAAGTCGGATACCATTATTACTCAGATGTGAATTCAACTCGGAAATTGAATGATCCCTATATCAGGTGAGGAATCATACAATAAGCTTTACTGAGGAATTTAATCTGAAAATAGTAAATTATGTTAAAAATCATCCATCAATTGATATAGCTCTCTTTCAAGATACCTGAGGCAGTTAGTGTGTAGGTACCTTGAGCAGGTCCTTCACTCACAGTTGCTCAGAGCCATTGATGTTCTGTCATATGGTCAGGAATCGGTTCGGACCGGAACGCATTGGAACGGCGTTTTGGTTCTTTTTTTGCAGGAACATTTCATTACATTATTTGCAACCAGTATTTAGCTAGATTAGCATGGCGCCAGAAGCTGGCGTTCCATTTTCTGTTTGTTAAGGACGGGATCACTGCATATGGTCGTGTGCACTTCTGAAATTTGGAAGGAGTGCAATATCAAATACAGTTGTATTGTACATGTATTATATTTGCAACAGATAGGGAGACAAAGTGGGAAATCGGATGACCCTCAAAAAAGAAGACAAGAATAAGAAATGCACACTAAAATTAATGGAGATCCTATTAACAGTTGTTAACCATCTTTTTATTTTTCAGGTCAAGCAACAACAACCATGTCGGCCATATTGTTAATGATCCAAGATTGAGAATCTACGATCAGTCCTCCAGAGAACATCCAACAGTCACAAGAACTATTGAATCCTTTGCGCAAAATGTGGAACAATTTAAACAACCTTATCCACGTTCTGGTCCACGTGCTGCCTCCCCACCTCGCTCTCAACCACATTCCACGACGTGGAACCAGAGTACGCCTAGTCGAACCGTGACAACTCCGTCAAATCGCCCTGTACGTCGTAGCAACAATTTCCGTGAAATAAAGATGGCAGACACAGAGCCACCAACGGGTGACAATCGACCTAATAATTACATGATCTGTGACAGTTATCCCAACCTGACCTCGATTCCTTCTGGGTACTTGAATGATGTAACGAACATGACGAAATCTTCGCGGGACCTTTCCGCTCTCAGAGGCATGTCACAGGGCACGCGTGGTGTCGTACGGACTTCGCTCGACCCGTGGATCGATTCACGGGGAGCGGGACAGGGCACGGCAGTTGGTGGGTCGTTAAACCGGATGATGAACGATACACAAAGGCAAAATGGTTTCACGATTTCTAGCGGTGCGCTAGTTTGACAAATCTTTGAATGCCAGTAAATGTTGTGGAAATCTAATATATTTACCACTGGATGGTCTATGCATTTAATAAGTGTTTATGGTATTATCTATGTGCAGTTGGATTCTAGTGTTCAGTAGCGCCACCTGTTGACGGAGTGATGAAGTTGTGTGGGAGGTGCTACAATAGATGAAAGGTGACAAGAGTTTACTTGTTTGATGTGAATGTTTGCATCATTTGTGAAAGGGTGATAACTGTTGACGGCTGGATATAAGCATGGGCTACATGTTCGCCAGCCCAGGGTCCCCACCACTTAGGGGCCTCACCAGTTGAAAATTTTATTTTTTGTATCCCTTTGCTGATATAAGTAATATATAGTAATATAAGTTATAGTTGACCAAACATTAAGGAATAGAAACCTACGATCAGAATTTATAATCTTTGTTCTTGCATTTATAATTTTTGTTCTTGCTTTCTCTTTTCTTCCTTTCTGTCTCAATAGCGGCAAAACCCATTTGTTCAGCGGTGATTTGATGTTGGATGTGAAGAACCACTAAAATTTCTTTAAAGTGATGCAAAATAGAAATTCTTCAGTGCAAGAGGATTGGATGTCTCAGTGGACACTATCACAGCTTCTAAAAGGAAGCTAGGAGAGATGAACTATTAGGCATTACATGTTAACTTGCAGTGATTCTAATACAGACTACAAGTCTTCTGAACCACTTAAAACCCTTGTTATGTTATGTTAAATTAATTACTTTTAACGGTGAACTTGTTGCAACCACTTTACACAACTTGGTATCATTGTGTAGTATTATCAGTTCAGTTTCTTGATGTGAATGCTTACTGCATCAATTCGCTATGAATTTGTCAGGCTGGTTCATGACATGATATTGATCTTGTAATTATGTTGGACTCTACTGTCTCTGTAAATCTAACAGCAATGTTGAAGTTCCAGATCTTGTTTGGCACACAGTCTTAATGCCCTAGGTAAAACTGAAGAATGCAAGTGTAGGTAAAACTGAAGAATGCAAGTGAAAGCAGAATTGCAAAAGCTGTTGTAATATTGGAAAAGTTTTGAAATATTGATGAGGCTGAGAGACTGATGATTTAAACCATAGATTTGGATTTATATATTTATAAGTAATATTTATACATAGTGACAATGAATAATGTATATATAGTCTGAGTTATGATTGTGTTTTACACTTAAACCATCGCATGCTTCACTATAATGAAGTAATGAAATGTAATTGAACATTTATAATTATAGTGACCCTTGAAGGTATCTACTCAGAGTAGATACTCTGTTCGGCATTTTATCAGTTGTCTTCAGATACATTCTCTGTGCTAGCCTTTACGATGCTCTCTGCGCTAGCCCATGTGATGCTAAATGTCATTACGAACGAATATATTGCATCAGTTAGCAAAACTATGCACAGTAAGCTGAAAGAGTCACCCGTGGTGGACCCACGCACACATGAGGAACCAACCAACGGATTCCCATCGACAGCCAAAGATGGCACGGATGTTCAGAGTCTCTGGTTTCATATTATGTGGTGAGGTACAGTGGCCTCCTTCCAGAAATTTGGGGCTTAAATCTGGCTCAAACCTCTCTAACACAGTTTTTGAATGCATGCCAGCAAAGAATTTTATCAGTTTTCTTCAGATGTATATGCATTGTGGTTCAGACTCTGATATAGCTTGAAGAAATTGACGTTCATATGAAATGCTATTTATTATCTACACATTCTTATGGCTTTTGTTGTTGTTATAATTATTATTATTATTATTATTATTATTATTATTATTAAATAGCAGATGAATTTTGCAATTATTGTAATCAGTATAATTATTTTAATAACAATCAACAATTTTACAGATTGCAAATAGAGTAGGCCATTGAATATATGCGACTGAAGCAGCTGCAATAATATGAATCTGGCACTTAACAATGGGTTTTACAGAGAGAAGTAAGTGGATCACAGTTTCAAATATTATATCTTTGTTTTTTTACCATTTCATGCTAATACCCCCTCATACACAAACATGTCATTGGTACAGATAATCACATGCTGCAATATCCGGTGCAAAATATATACACAATCGTCTTTTCTCTGTAAGTAAGTAAGTATATTCTTTATTAACCAATTGTCAATCGCACTTTCATTCATTCATTCAGAGGACTTGTATAGCGCCCCTCAAAGATAACCTACTCAGAGGCGCTCCCAGCCCAACTACGGCGATAGAGCACAGTTTTAACACTTTGGTGTACAGACATCTCATAAACACAGTTAAAAGTATTGCATCCGGTTAAGACCAAGGGATTCAATCGTGGCAGGTAGAGAGAACTCTTAATTAAAGAGACTTCAATGTATAAACCGGCCCATCCGTAGGACTACGCTGAATACGCAACCGCGTAGGGCCCCGGCGATTCCGCCGAAAGTTAGGGCCCCAAAATACCATTTATGATGGCGACGGCGGTGACGGTGGAGGCGACGGCGGGGACGGTGGAAGCGACGGCGGTGACGGTGGAGGCGACGGCGGGGACGGTGGAGGCGACGGCGGGGACGGTGGAGGCGACCGCGGGGACGGTGGAAGCGACCGCGGGGACGGTGGAGGCGACGGCGGTGACCGTGGAGGCGACCGCGGGGACGGTGGAGGCGACGGCGGTGACGGTGGAGGCGACGGCGGGGACGGTGGATGCGACCGCGGGGACGGTGGAGGCGACGGCGGGGACGGTGGAGGCGACCGCGGGGACGGTGGAGGCGACGGCGATGACGGTGGAGGCGACGGCGGGGACGGTGGATGCGACCGCGGGGACGGTGGAGGCGACGGCGGTGACGGTGGAGGCGACGGCGGGGACGGTGGATGCGACCGCGGGGACGGTGGAGGCGACGGCGGGGACGGTGGAGGCGACGGCGGGGACGGTGGAAGCGACGGCGGTGACGGTGGATGCGACCGCGGGGACGGTGGAGGCGACGGCGGTGACGGTGGAAGCGACCGCGGGGACGGTGGAGGCGACGGCGGGGACGGTGGATGCGACCGCGGGGACGGTGGAGGCGACGGCGGGGACGGTGGAGGCGACGGCGGGGACGGTGGAAGCGACGGCGGTGACGGTGGAAGCGACCGCGGGGACGGTGGAGGCGACGGCGGGGACGGTGGATGCGACCGCGGGGACGGTGGAGGCGACGGCGGGGACGGTGGAGGCGACGGCGGGGACGGTGGAAGCGACGGCGGTGACGGTGGATGCGACCGCGGGGACGGTGGAGGCGACGGCGGTGACGGTGGAGGCGACCGCGGGGACGGTGGAGGCGACGGCGGTGACGGTGGAGGCGACGGCGGGGACGGTGGATGCGACCGCGGGGACGGTGGAGGCGACGGCGGGGACGGTGGAGGCGACCGCGGGGACGGTGGAAGCGACCGCGGGGACGGTGGAGGCGACGGCGGTGACCGTGGAGGCGACCGCGGGGACGGTGGAGGCGACGGCGGGGACGGTGGAGGCGACCGCGGGGACGGTGGAGGCGACGGCGATGACGGTGGAGGCGACGGCGGGGACGGTGGATGCGACCGCGGGGACGGTGGAGGCGACGGCGGTGACGGTGGAGGCGACGGCGGGGACGGTGGATGCGACCGCGGGGACGGTGGAGGCGACGGCGGGGACGGTGGAGGCGACGGCGGGGACGGTGGAAGCGACGGCGGTGACGGTGGATGCGACCGCGGGGACGGTGGAGGCGACGGCGGTGACGGTGGAAGCGACCGCGGGGACGGTGGAGGCGACGGCGGGGACGGTGGATGCGACCGCGGGGACGGTGGAGGCGACGGCGGGGACGGTGGAGGCGACGGCGGGGACGGTGGAAGCGCGACGGCGGTGACGGTGGAAGCGACCGCGGGGACGGTGGAGGCGACGGCGGGGACGGTGGATGCGACCGCGGGGACGGTGGAGGCGACGGCGGGGACGGTGGAGGCGACGGCGGGGACGGTGGAAGCGACGGCGGTGACGGTGGATGCGACCGCGGGGACGGTGGAGGCGACGGCGGTGACGGTGGAGGCGACCGCGGGGACGGTGGAGGCGACGGCGGTGACGGGTGGAGGCGACGGCGGGGACGGTGGATGCGACCGCGGGGACGGTGGAGGCGACGGCGGGGACGGTGGAGGCGACGGCGGGGACGGTGGAAGCGACGGCGGTGACGGTGGATGCGACGGCGGGGACGGTGGAGGCGAAGGCGGTGACGGTGGAGGCGACGGCGGGGACGGTGGAGGCGACGGCGGGGACGGTGGAGGCGACGGCGGTGACGGTGGAGGCGACGGCGGGGACGGTGGATGCGACCGCGGGGACGGTGGAGGCGACGGCGGGGACGGTGGAGGCGACGGCGGGGACGGTGGAAGCGACGGCGGGGACGGTGGAGGCGACGGCGGTGACGGTGGAGGCGACGGCGGGGACGGTGGATGCGACCGCGGGGACGGTGGAGGCGACGGCGGGGACGGTGGAGGCGACGGCGGTGACGGTGGAGGCGACGGCGGGGACGGTGGAGGCGACGGCGGGGACGGTGGATGCGACCGCGGAGACGGTGGAGGCGACGGCGGGGACGGTGGAGGCGACGGCGGGGACGGTGGAAGCGACGGCGGTGACGGTGGAGGCGACGGCGGGGACGGTGGAGGCGACGGCGGTGACGGTGGAGGCGACGGCGGTGACGGTGGAGGCGACGGCGGGGACGGTGGATGCGACCGCGGGGACGGTGGAGGCGACGGCGGGGACGGTGGAGGCGACGGCGGGGACGGTGGAAGCGACGGCGGTGACGGTGGATGCGACCGCGGGGACGGTGGAGGCGACGGCGGTGACGGTGGAAGCGACCGCGGGGACGGTGGAGGCGACGGCGGGGACGGTGGATGCGACCGCGGGGACGGTGGAGGCGACGGCGGGGACGGTGGAGGCGACGGCGGGGACGGTGGAAGCGACGGCGGTGACGGTGGAAGCGACCGCGGGGACGGTGGAGGCGACGGCGGGGACGGTGGATGCGACCGCGGGGACGGTAGAGGCGACGGCGGGGACGGTGGAGGCGACGGCGGGGACGGTGGAAGCGACGGCGGTGACGGTGGATGCGACCGCGGGGACGGTGGAGGCGACGGCGGTGACGGTGGAGGCGACCGCGGGGACGGTGGAGGCGACGGCGGTGACGGTGGAGGCGACGGCGGGGACGGTGGATGCGACCGCGGGGACGGTGGAGGCGACGGCGGGGACGGTGGAGGCGACGGCGGGGACGGTGGAAGCGACGGCGGTGACGGTGGATGCGACGGCGGGGACGGTGGAGGCGAAGACGGTGACGGTGGAGGCGACGGCGGGGACGGTGGAGGCGACGACGGGGACGGTGGAGGCGACGGCGGTGACGGTGGAGGCGACGGCGGGGACGGTGGATGCGACCGCGGGGACCGTGGAGGCGACGGCGGGGACGGTGGAGGCGACGGCGGGGACGGTGGAGGCGACGGCGGGGACGGTGGAGGCGACGGCGGTGACGGTGGAGGCGACGGCGGGGACGGTGGATGCGACCGCGGGGACGGTGGAGGCGACGGCGGGGACGGTGGAGGCGACGGCGGGGACGGTGGAGGCGACGGCGGTGACGGTGGAGGCGACGGCGGTGACGGTGGAGGCGACGGCGGGGACGGTGGAGGCGACCGCGGGGACGGTGGAGGCGACGGCGTAGGAGGTTTGTTGCGACGGCGGTGGAGGTGTGGCTGTACAATATACTGACACTGCCTTACAGTAGTAAACCTATGGTAGCTTACTAAGATTAAATTAATTTTGTCCATAATGCTCAGTAAAGCTACTTAAACTAACTCAGGCCAGGGGAGTCTACTTTCTTAGGCACAATGTTTATGACGTATTCCAATACCCAATGGGGCCCCAAAATAAACCTTGCGTAGGACCCCAGATATCCTTGGGACGGGCCTGTGTATAAACGTACTTACATGTACGATAGGCCTAAGTAAAAGTGGAAAGCAAAATATTTATCGAAATATAAATTGTCGTCATTTGTCTAAATATGAAATTCGTTAAATAGATGCCTCAGGATCAGTCGATCAAGTTCGGCATTCTGGTGTGTAATTGTATTCTTTATTGAAACAATCCGGTTGACAAACCGTAACCGGTTACAGTGTACAGTTATACAATTGAAACATTTCACAAGAACAACGAATGACAGAAGACATAAATCTTAACTACTAACAGAACAGACAGCCTGCAATACACGGCGCTAATAGCTGCCTACAAAGCATGTCCGCCTACGGAGCTCGATCCCCCTCGCTCTCTATGCCAGTGTGTTATCCAATGCACTATCGGCCTCTCGCTCTCTATGCCAGTGTGTTATCCAATGCACTATCGGCCTCTCGCTCTCTATGCCAGTGTGTTATCCAATGCGCTATCGGGCATTGTAGGACTCCGTAGTCACCAACCTTTCTTCGGTGAGGAGCCACATTGCAAGTTTAGCAACGTTTGGGAGTAGCCTTGATTTTAGGAGCACAACAAATACTAGCGGCTAGCACCATTTATACAACTTCCGACATAGGGCACACAATTTCACCATCCCCGATAAAGACTCAATGAACTTTATTCCTAGAATGTTATATAAAAACATGTACTAATTAACCCATCCATAAGTAGCCGTATACTGTCAACTGTTATTGTTAACCTACAGCGTTCTGTCTGTTGTTTTCTTAAATATACGAATACATACACACATAGCGTTAATTATAATATGTAATATTATATTATTATATTTAAGGGAATAAACAATTCAGCGTTAATCAAAATATATATCGAAGAAAATAAAGATCGAAAAAATATATATCGAAGAAAATAAAGATCGAGCAATGAAAACAGTAGTAGAAGAGAAAGCAGAAGGAAGAGGTAAAGGGACGGAGGAGTTGAAGAAAGAGTAAGGAATACAGTAGGAAAAGAGAAAGAAAAAGGAAGAAGTAAAGGAGATGAAGAGTTGAAGATAGAGTAGGGAAAACATTTTCTGGAAAGCTCTGGAGAGCTTCCACAGAACTTTTCGAAAGCCGCATTGCAATTGTAATTACGACAATTTCTAGAGCATCGTCAGTAGCAAGCTACTTCTAGGATGCTTTGCACACATACACAATACACAATGTCAACAGTAGGCCTACTGTCAGCACAAATGCTAAAACTGGGTTGTTTTAACACAACGAGCAAAAAGCTTGGACTTCATCTATGGTACTTTTCTGAGGAGCTGGTCGAACTGGTTCTTTTTGGTTCCAGAGTGTCTGTGGAGATGAAGAGATTGATGTTAGACACCATGGATTAAACATAAGAGCTTTTAATTTCCTGGATTTGCTGCGGGAAGACTGTTCCAGGCACGTGGGCCAGCGACCCGAAAGGCCCGATCGCCCGATTTAGTTTTTGTCGCAGGAACGACAACGTCAGCGGACTTTGATGATCGCAGCCGCGACCTGTTGGAATCATCGGACAGTGGTCTGATGTTGTCTGCGAGATAGTGTGGTGCACAGTTGTTTAGACATTTATGCACCAGGATGCAGAGTTTGAAATTGATTCGCTCGCCTATTCTGAGCCACTGAATCTCGCCTTGAATCGCGGTTGTATTGTGGTCGAATTTTTGTAATCGCAAGACCAGACGAGCAGCAGCGTTGATGACCGCCTGCAGCCGAATGATACTGCGCTGTGGAAAGCCAACAGAGGCGACATTGCAGCAGTGGATTCGGCTCCGGACTAAACTTTCCACCAGATGGCGAGTCACATCCTGCGTGAGAGACCGCGAAACAGACCTCAGCTGCCTCAGGATTCCAAAGCTGGTCCTCACAAGGCCTGTGATATGTGACGTCATTGACAAGTCATTGTCGAGGAAAAAACCAAGATCGTGGACCTTGTTCTTTGGCTCGACAGCGTCCGCGCCAATGACGAAAGGGTTTCGATCGAATTTGTGTGCAGTTGTGCACCCTGCGCGAGGACGAGCACCACAGGATTTCTGATTTTCATGAATTCAGCTGTAGTCGATCGCATGCGGCTCGCGAGCCACGGGTTGGTGACCACTGTGTGTGCGTGTGTGTGCGCGCGCGTGTGTGTGTGCGATTACGTGTGCGTGTGTGTTTGCTTGCATGTGAGAAGATGGTTGCAGTCGTCAACTGGTTAGTGGTGGGTTAACAGTGTTGTACTGTGAAAGTTGACGTTTGGCTTCCTGGAGTGCCGAAACGACCCTTAAGAACGGACCCTCCTTGAACATGGCTCTGGCTGTATTGCTTCGTACATCACCGTATGGCTCTGAAAGAATATTCACACAGTAAGTTTTATTATTATTATCATTATTCTTATTATTATAAAACTATTATATACTATTCCTCCACTGCCACTCCCACTACTGCCACCGCTCACACCATCACTTCTCCTTCTCTACGTTCTACAATCCTCTGTGCACATGGTAGCATCTCAACCTCTTTCTCTACCTCAGAAGCTTCCTTTTTCTCTCGAAGTACCTCGCACTGGCAGCGCTTCTATGAGAAGCGCTTTATAGATGATCAAATACAATACAATACAATGCAATCACTATTAGGTTACTATACAGTTACTCAGGCTAATTTTCTATCTTACTGCTAAAGTATTACTTGTATTAACACTAAGAGGAGCAATGGACTTAAAAAATGATCGAGGACAATGGAAATCATTTTATTCATACCCATCGCCGCTAAATGACTGGCGTCAGGAACTGATGATGATGATGAATGAATGACTTTATATCATATATATTTCGTAGCCAGCAATTTCTGACTGTACATAAGAAAAACCTCTGCCAAAGTGGGAATTGTCAATTCATGAGAAAAGCACTCAGAAGCAAATGGGTCACAGTTAGTTGTTTGCTTATTAAATTTTTTATATTCATTGTGTAGGCCTACTAAAAGTCTTCTATAGAATTTTGCAAAGTTTTTATATGTTTAAATTTTACCGATGCCCTGAAAAATTTGACGTGTTACCTTTGGTTTCCAATTTGAAGTCACGTGTGTAATTTATTAGGCAAATGACCAACCAGATCAACTAAATATCCATCTTAACCGATTTCTTATGGATTTTATTGGTAATAAACTCAGAAGTGTGCAATTATTCTTCAACTTACTATATTCATAAACATTCACTATTCTAAGCACAACGTAAGTTAGGTAATAGTTACCATGCATGCCACTGATGCCAGCATACCCATAGAGTTAGGTAACAATTACCTTGCATGCACGCACGCCCATGTTGGGCCCATGTTGCCATATTGGACCCATATTCGTATATAGGAATGTAGGATGCGTTTATGGGCATGTTTATGTCAAATGTTTATTGGCATGCTGGCAACAAAAAACAGCTGGTGTCGTGTTGATTGTGGCCTCTTGTACTTACCCTCAATGCAGAAGTACTTCCACTGGTTGTGAGGTGCACGTGAGCTGATCTGGGACCTGGGTATGAGGTCAACCCTCACTCACCGATACTGCCTTACTGTCGTACCTGCAGCACAGTTTGTTACCATTGTAACCAAATATGCCAGGTAATATTAAATATAATATATGTGAACCACATGTTAATAAAAAAATAGTAGGACCGCTAACGATTAAATTGTTTCTGAAAGGTAGCTATTTAAGAATCAACGATTAATTAATAGTTAATTGTGATTAAATGACAAATAAAAAATTGTGATTAAATGACAAATAAAAAATTAACACAATTCATTGTTTATCTCTTAATAGTATTAATACAAGCCACTCTGCCACTGATGCTTACTGTCAGTGCCAGTCCCAAACTGCCAGAACACAGACCATTAATTGGCTGAAATAACTTTACATTTGTATTTTAGAATCTAGTGTTTTTTGTGTGTTTTTAGCCTTCGGTCCCACTCCCAGGGATACTATGCCTGCATTCGGTGCTTCATGTCCGCCTGTCTGTATTCAAACCTGTCTGTCTGTCAGTTTGGATGAGTAGGCCATATCTGTCTGTTTGGAAGACTGTCTCTGTGTCAGTTTTGAAGATTCTGTCGGCTTATTTCTGTAGGACTACATATAGGCCTTATAGGCTGCGTGTATCTTACTTACTTGAATGTGCTGGTGTAGAACTGAAAGAAACCCTTTAGCAATTTTCCAAGACTTTAGCGATTGGCAGAAGTGAAGGGTGGAGGAGATTCTTCAACATCAACGTTCAGGGCTGATGTTTCAGAAACATCTCCGTATTTATCCTAAAATCATCAAGGGATCTATTTGAGATACGACAAGGTTGAAAAATTAGGGTGAGGTTTGTATGATGGCCAGATTATGAAGTATGATAAGATCGTGTGGAAGGAACTTCAAGGAAGGATATGTAAATGGGTCTAATGGAAAGAAATTGGTATGTAGTAGCCTAATGAAGCAACGAACGTAACAATGAAGCAGTGATGTAATTAATTAATTAATTAATTAATTAACGAGTGTATGCATGTGTGGTTGAACAAATAAGTGAATTAATAAACGAAAGAACAAAATGAACGACTAAAAATAAGACTATTGATTGATTGATTGTTTATTTGTTTGATTGATCGTTTCCTACTCGTTTGATCGACTAACTCATTAAATAACAGACGTAAGTGGTAATCGACTGTATTCAATCAGTCTATCAAAAAATTACTGATTTGAAGAGCATACGGGATAGGCCTACTGTTTCTGAAGGCACGGAACGACAGGGTTTGAACCAGTTCCACCTGAAGTAAATGTAAAAATGTAAAAATGAAATCTCATCTAGTGTATAGTACCTATTGCTTACATCATAACATAACATAACAAAGTGGTGCTTCAGAGAAGTTCAGAAGACTACACGTAGTCCGTATTAGAGCCACTGCAAATTACCCTTGAACCCGCTTAATAGCCAAATTTTCCTAGCTTCCTCTTAAAAGACGTGATGGGCCTAGTGTCCACTTAGACAGTACCATCTTCATTCTACAAGAGGTAATTGCTGTTTAACTACAACAAGTCAAAGAAGAAAAGGATTTTAGAATGAACAACAAACTACGCAATATTTATAAAACTCTATTTACAATTATGTACATAAATTGGAACGAACTCACACATAACAAGGACGACACACAGCTGGACTCTTAAACAAGACTACTGACAAGGTTGAACTGTGAGAGGCGCTTTATAATTCCATAAATAGAATAGAATAGAATAGAAAGACGTCTGTCGCGATACAATAGCAGTCAATTCGTAGTCGAAGACGCACAAACATGGAGAACCGGCAATATCAGGAGTAACCACAGAGGGTCTACTCTAGGCTGACCAGATATTGGAAACTAAAAACCGGGACACTTCAAACACGAAATAAATTTGTCATGTTGTCAATAATTCATATAATAGCCTATAACTTGCACAAATATCTATTTTATGCTTATTTTATTGGTATAAGACTATAAGTCTATAAGGCTAAGTGAAAGGTTTTATTCAAATTATGCTTTTAAATTTAAAATTAAATTCTAAATTTATCAAATCAGTCACTCATATTTGGCGCTTGAATGTATGCTTGATGAAGAACTTGCTCTTGCACTCAGAGCGACCTTGTGTTTCTTAGTGGCAATGTGGTCATTGATGTCTGACCTGCCGCCGTGAGCAACCGAAATAGTTGACTTACAGATATTGCAGAATGCAGTAGGCTACTATACCATCAGTCGCACTGCTGGACAAGAATGAAAACTCGGCCTTCAGATCGTCGTTAAAAGAACACTTTCGTTTTGACATT
The DNA here is from genome assembly GCA_020284085.1 of Aporrectodea caliginosa. NCBI lineage: Eukaryota > Metazoa > Annelida > Clitellata > Crassiclitellata > Lumbricidae > Aporrectodea > Aporrectodea caliginosa. Next base: position 2,165,120 of record JACEVL010000526.1, read on the forward strand.
TTATAATTTTATTTTAGTAATTTAGTTTCAAATTAGTATTTATGAAAATGTGTTTTATCAGAATATTATCAGTTATCACTACGACAATATGACGTTTAGAACCGGAAGATGTATTATGCATGGTAATAAATAAAAGTGAGATTAAAATGAATTTACTCGCCAGATGCCAGTAGTAAAATCAAGGAGACGTTGATAAAGTAAGTAAGTATATCCTTTATTTCATCACATGACAAACGCACATGAAATACATCATATATAAGATCGGAAAGTCAGGTAAGTTTTTAAAAACCGGGACATATTTAGAGTTTGGCCTACCTTTCCCGGCAGCCGGGACAGCTAGCAGAAAATCGGGACTGTCCCGGGAAAACCGGGACGTCTGGTCAGCCTAGTCTACTCTCAAAACGACCCACAAATGGGTTTACAAGAGTGACACGTACACGAGGGTGCACGAACGAATCTACTTAACTATACACTCTGGTATCCTCGAATCATAGAAAGACTCCACTATTAATACTCTAAGAAAACGGGGTGCGGCTTAATTAAGGTTAGTAAGTGCACGTGTGACGATGATGATGGCGGAATGGCGGGCTGTAGGCCACTCCCAGCAACTGTAATAACAAAGATGATTAGCGTCGCCCTCCTCCGTTCTCCAGGCTTGGCACTGGCACTACCAGAGTACGAGAAGTGGCGAAGTTATCTACAAAAGTGACTGTCAGACGTCACTGTTAAGAGTGACTGTTTCAAACGATGAATAAGTCGGTCACAACACACATGATACGTCCGTTTTTCCTTACTTTAATGAATCAGTCGAATATGGTTCTATAACAGTCGTCAGTCATGCACCAATCAGTCGTTTGAACACTAATACTAATGGCGCCTTAGAAGTTTGGAGATTACGATTAAGACAGTATAAGCTTACGTACTCTGAAGGTAACAGATGACCATTAATGTCCACGAGAAACTGGACAGAGTGCCATCGTGGGCATTCTTGACCTTGGTGGCTTTCTCAGCCCAGTCCTTGCGTCGTAGAAATAGCTGACTAAACAATAAGGAATAGAAACCTATGATCAGGATTTCTAATCGTTTTTCTTGCTTATCTTTTCTCCCTTTCTGTCTCAATAGCTGCCAACCATTTGTTCATCGGTGGTTTGATGTTGCATTTGAAGAACCACTAAAATTTCTTTAAAGTCATGCAGTATAGAAATTCTTCAGTGCAAATGTTGTGGAATGGTTTGGATGATGCTACTGTCTCAGTGGACACCATTGCAGCTTCTAAGAGGAAGCTATAGCAGAGATGGCCATGGGCTATTTAGCATTACAGGTTAACTTGCAATGGTTCTAATACAGACTACAAGTCTTCTGAACCACTTAAAATCCTTGTTATATTATGTTAAATTAATTACCTTTTCTGGTGAACTCGTTGCATCTGCTTTGCACGACTTGGTATCTTACTTCTCTTTATAAAACCCGCGAACAAGTGCCCTATTCATATTATGGCAACTGAAGAATTTCATGCAGGCATAGGCCTAAGTCGCATATATTCAATGGCCTACTCTATTTGCAATCGGTAAAATTGCTGATTGTTATTGAAATAATTATACCGATTACAAAAATTTCTAAATTCATCTGCTATTTAATAATAATAATAATAATAATAATAATAATAATAATAATAATTATTATTATTATTATTATTATTATTATTACTATCATAATTATAACAACGACAAAAGCAATAAGATTGTGTATATAATAAATATCATTTCACATGAACGTCAATTTCGTCAAGCTATATCAGATTCTGTACCGCAACGCATATGTATCTGTCGACAACTGATAAAATTCGTTGCTGGAATGCATTCAAACAAATGTGGTAGAGAGGTTTGAGCCAGAATTAAGTCCCAAAGTTAGAAAAGGAAGTCACTGTACCTGACCACATTATATGAAACCAGACACTCTGAACATCCATGCCATCTTCACCTGTCAACGGGAATCTGTTGTTTGGTGCCACGTGTGTGCGTGGGACCGCCACTGGTGACTCTTTCGGCTTACTGTGCATTGTTTTGCTAACTGATGTAATATATTCGTTCCTAATGACATTTAATATCATAAATGCTAGTGCATAGAGGCCTCCGAGTAAATACTTTGAAGGGGCGCCATATAAATTCAATTACACTACATTTCTACATTATAATGAAAATGCGATGGTTTTAAGTGTAAAACACAAACATAACTTAGACTATGCATATAATACATTATTCATTGTCACTATGTATAAATATTACTTATAGATATATAAATCCAAATCCATGGTTTAAATCACCAGTCTCTCAGCCTCATCAATATTTCGAAACTTTTCCAATATTACACCAACATTTGCAATTTTGTTTTCACTTGCATTTTTCAGTTTTACCTACACTTTGCATTCTTCAGTTTTACCTACACTTGCATTCTTCAGTTTTACCTACACTTGCATTCTTCAGTTTTACCTACACTTGCATTCTTCAGTTTTACCTACACTTGCATTCTTCAGTTGTACCTACACTTGCATTCTTCAGTTTTACCTACACTTGCATTCTTCAGTTTTACCCAGGGCGTTGAGACTGTGTGCCAAACAAGATTTGGAACTTCACCATTGCTGTTAGATTTATAGAGACAGTAGAATCCAACATATAATTACAAGATGACATGATATCAATATCATGTCATGAACCAGCCTGACAAATTCATAGCAAACTGAGGCAGTAGGCATTCACACCAGGTAACCAAACTGGTTATACTACACAATGACAGGACCATAGCAAGTTATAATTGCACCCTGTGCCAAGTGTAGATCTAGCACCCCTAGCGCCCCAAAGATAGGAGTTCAATTAATTAAACCATTACATCTCAAAAGTTGCGCACCCTCTTGAGTTCTACCCTGTTCCACTGACGCAGATTAACACCACTCGCTACGGCCCTGCACAACGATATCAAGTCGTGCAAAGCGGATTAATTAATCGATTAATCGTTAATTACTTCTAACGATTAAATTTATTTTTAACGATTAATCGAAAACCGCTTGACCGTTTGTTATATTATCAACAAAAGACTTTGCTCACTAGAACCTAGCAGTATTTAAGTATTTGGTTGGAGGAAGACATTTGAACTGAAACATATAGCCTAGACAAGACTACTAATATGAACAAATTACTCGGCTACTAATTAAGTAGTAACTACTAACTAGCAATAAATTAAATATTAATATTAGGCCTACTATTAAAAGATATACAATGAATAATGTTAATTCTGCAGTTGTCATTATTTATTGGAGAATGCATAATCAAAAGTTAACTATTAATTAATCGTTAATTCTTAAATAGTTAAATATTAAAAAATTTAATTGTTAACAGCCCTAATAAAGATGTACTCACATGTACGATAAAAAATGAGAAGCAGAAAAGTTCTCGAAATTTAAAATTGTCGTATATACCTAAATATAAAATTCGTCGAATAGATGCCTGAGAATCAGTGGACTAAATTCGTCATTCTGGTGTGTATGCGTGTGTAGGTGTAGTTGTTGGTGGTTAGGTGTGTGTGTGTGTGTGTGTGTGTGTGTGTGATTAGGTGTGTGTGAGTAGGTATGTGTGTGTATGCGTGTGCTTGCATGAGAGAATATGGTTGCAGTCGTCAACCGGCCAGTGGTGGGTTAAGAGTGTTGTATTTTGAAAGTTGAGTGTTGGCATCCTGGATGGCTTTAATGACCCTTAAGCACGGATCCGGCTTAAACATGGCTCTGGCTGTATTTGTTCGTACAGTGCCGTATGGTTCTGAAAGAATATTCATACAATAAGTTTTATTGTTATCCTTATTATTATAAATCTATGCGATACTATCATTTCTTCTGCTCCCACTACTGCCACTGATCTCATCATCAATAATAGGCTAATAGCCTATACAGCTACTCAGGCTCATTTTCTATCGTATGCTATCGCTAAAGTATTATTTTTACTAATAGCATCATAATAGGCATACTATAGGAGCAATGGTGAATGGACTTGACAGATGATCGAGGACAATGGAGATAATTTATTCGTACCAATCGCCGTTAAATGATGATCATGATCATGAATGAAATAATTTTTCTGTAGTATACATTTTGTGGCCATCCATTACCTAAGAATTTTAAAAACCCCGACAAAGTGGGAAATGTAAATTCATGAAAAAGCACTCAGAAGTCAAGCATGAATAAAATGGGCTACAATTAGTTCGTTGCTTATTTATATTCCCTGTGTCAACTGTTTTACTCTACAGTCTAGGTCCTTATGTAGAATTTAGCTAAGTTTTTTATGTTTAAATTTTATTACGATGCCCTGGAAAAAATTGACTTGTTCCTTTGGCACCAACTTTGAAGTCGAATAAATAAACCGGGTTTTAATGGAGATTTTATTGGTGATAGACTCAGAAGTTATAATTATTTTCAGCTTACTATATTCATAAACATTCATGACTCTAGGTACAACAACTTAAGTTAGGTAATAGGCCTAGTAAGGCTACCTTGCAAGCAAAAAAATGCCCATATTGGACCCTTATAATCTATCACTCATAATTCTTTAACTCACACTAAGCTATTACTTCACACTATCTAGTTTTTTTCTTTGTACTTCTAACGCGTTCTGCCTGTTGTTTACTCAAAAAACGAATATATATATATGATAATATTCCCATATAGGACTCATGTAGGGTGCGTATGGAAGGGTCAAATGTTTATGGGCTTGCTGGGACGATAAGTCAGCTGGAAATTGCGTTGTAATGATTATGGCTGCTTGTACTTACCCTCAATGCAGAAGTACTTCCACTGCTTGTAAGGTGCACGTGAGCTGATCTGGGACCTCGGTATGAGGCAACCCTCACGCACTGATACTGCGCTAACGGCGTACCTACAGCACAGTTTGTCACAGTTGTAACCAAATATACCAGATAATATTAAATATAATATTATGTCTTTGTAACTGCGAGACAGGATTTACAATGTGCCTAGACGTGAATTCGTGTATAATAATCTCTGGACTCCAAGCCAGCCCAACTACGTCACTGATGTTTTCGCATAGTGCCAATCCCAAGCTACTACAACACATAGACATTTAATTGGCTGAAATAACTACATTTGGATATTTAGAATCTAAAGCGGTGTTCTGGTTGATTGTGTGTGTCTTAGCCTTCGGTCCCAGGGATACAACACATGGCCAAAAGGCCTGTGTTAGGCTGTGTAGACTACACAGTGTAGTGTACCACACATCTTTATGTATGTATGTATGTATGTATGAGCACTTGTTATAGCGCCCCTTCAAGATTTCTACTCAGAGGCGCTCCCGACTACTGTATACCGCGGACACTGAATCGGAGTTTCACGCCGAAGCGCATGAGCAATTGCGAGTGAAGGACTTGCCCAGGGTCCCTACGCGGCGGCTTGAGGTGGATTCGAACCCACAACCCTCCGGCTGCAAGGCACCAAATATACCCCTACACCACCGCGCCCCACATGTCTGCGTGCCTGTCTTCAAACCTGTCTGTCTCTTTGGAAGATTGTCTGTCTAGGTTTATTTCTATACATATAGGCCATGATTGTGTATCTGACTTACTTGAATGTGCTGGTGTAGAACTGAAAGAAATCCTTGAGCAGTTTTCCAAGACTTGAGCGATTCGCAGAAGTGAAGGGCGGAGGAGATTCGTCAACATCAACGTTCAGGGCTAATGCATCAGAAACGTCCCCGTATTTACCCTGAAATCATCAAGGGATCTACTTGAGGTACGACAAGGTTGAAAAATTAGGGTGAGGCACGTATGATGGCCGGGTCACGAGGTACGATCGGATGAAGTGTGGAAGGAAGGATATGCATACAGCTGTAAACGAAAGAGACTGTGCATTGAGCAATGTAGTCGTGAAGTACCGAATGTGAAAATGTAGTGGAGCAATTAATTAATTAACGAGCGAGTGAGTTAGCCTAATAAACAAAGAACAAACGACCGACCGAATGAACGAATAATAATTATTAGACTAGTGTTAGATTGATTGTTTTCTTGATTGGTTGATTGTTTCCTACTTGTTTGATTGACTGGATGCCTGATTGAGGCAGTGACTGACCGATGTAAATAATGATTACCGACTTTATTTAATCAGTCTATCAAAAAATTACAGGAGGAGTAATTGATTTTAAGAGCATACTGGATACTGTTTCTGAAGGCACGGAACGACAGGGTTTGAACCAGTTCCACCTGCAGTAAATGTAAAAAAGAAATCTCATTTTGTGCAGGGTAGAAATTGCTTAACAGTGACTGTTTCAAACAATGGAAAATCAGTCACAACCTGATACGTCCGTTTATCCTTCATTTAATAAATCAGTCTAATGTATAACAGCCTATAGAGGCCATGAACCAACCAGCCATTCTCTTCTGCTACTAGCCACTCACGACTGAAAACCATTGAGATTTATATGATATACATTATACAGGTGCATAGGCCTATATATATATATATGTATATATACATATTTATTATACATATATATTATACATATTATATATTATGCATCTCAATGCATCTCAATACATCTCTAAGTATATATTATATAATTATATATATGTATATAATGGGCTTATACCTCATTGCTGAAAACCGAACTCTATAAGGAGTTTAAGCTGTCCTATCCTGATTCTACTCCTGCGCCATGCATCATCACCGATATTGCCACCATAGCACCATGCTGTCTTCTCGGCTTGACCTTCCCGGATTCTGACCTGGCACCGGAACGGACAAAGCAGCCTGGCTATTGCGGACTTGATTTGATATATCGCCTATGCTTAAGCTGGTCTGCCTGCTTTTGTGTGGCCCTGAGAAATTTCGAAGATTTTATGCACATTTACCTTCGAGCTCTAATACAATAGACTTACTCTGCAGGTAACAGATGACCATTAAAGTCCACGAGAAGCTGGACAGTGTACCGTCGTGGGCATCCTTGACCTTGGCTTTCTCAGCCCAGTCTTTGACAGTCATGACAAGTGGAGCCACCCTATCATCGACTTGAAACATATAAGTACACAATGAAAAAATAAAATATATAAAATACAGCAAGACAATGAAACCCTAGGATAGGCCTCAACAAGGAGGCCATATAAAACTCTGTACAGGAACTATGTAGGACATACACTGGGATTGTATAAACGCTAAAAACATTAAAACGATTTCATTAATAGCCAATAATAGTAGGCCTAATAAACTTAATAACCAATATAATTACACAGAAATAACACTGAAATCGCGTTACTAGATTATGCATTTAATCAATGGCCATAGCATCCGTGATATAGGCTAAATATAATATTCGCTTCAAGCTGGCACTACTTTTCGTAATCGTAAACTCTACACTTCTAAAGCGCCACTCGAAAGCCACATTTTCACAATAACAAAGGTTAATTGAACTGTAATAATGCACAAGGTCAATGACAATTTCACTTTCGAACTACACTATGTAATGCGTACTAGGTTGATAGTACAACCACAGTTCTACCAGAAAATAATGAAGACAGTTGCTAATGCAAATGATGCAGTGCAATGCAGTTCACTTGACTGAACAATAAAACCAGTTACTCATGACAAGTATTGCAGTAGATAGTTGAGTAGTTGCTGATTTCTTTAGTTAAACTTTTCAGTTAATAACTAAAAAATATTACTTCAACTTTGGTTTTAACTAAACTATTTTTCTCCAGTTAAACTTCATCTTTAACTAAAACATTTAAGTTTTACTAAAAGTTTTCAACTTCTTAGTTAACTTTTGCCCGTTTCTGATAGGTTTAAATGAGAAGACTGCGATTTATTTTCGTATGCTTACGCAGCGAATATGCTGTAAGGAGTTTTGTCTTCATGATTCCGTCCGTTTTGTTGAAGCTCATCTGCCAATGCAAACTTCCTCCAAGATCCCTTCCGTCGATAATTGGCACCTTGACTGTAGGCCCGTTCCGGAACTCAAGTATTGTCATACCACCTACAATACATTCATCCGCAAAGGCGTGCATAGATGTCATGTGCCTACCCATCACCAACAGGTCATCATCACCATCATCGTCATCATTATCATTTTCATCATCATCGTCTTCATTATCATCATCATCATCATCATCATCATCATCATCATCACCATCACCATTATTGCATGTATATTAATCATCATCATCTTCTTCTTCTCTTTTATATTCTCCTAAACCTTCATTTTCTTACTATGATTATTACAACAGCAAAACAACAACAACTACTACTACCGCCGACGCCACCACCACCACCACCACCACCACCACCACCACCACCACCACTACTACTACGGTACTTTCACTACTACCACTACTTTTGTATTTTTTATTATCATTATTATTATTCACGATCATAATCATCGTAATCATCTTCATAGTCGTTGCCATCATCATCATAATCGGAGTCGTAGTCGTTCTTGTCGTCATCACGATCTCAATGGATCGTCATCGTGACCAGTGTATTCAAATCGGCCTATACAGTTTTAATTTGCAATGCGTCTCTGTAATTCACACTTCTGACGCACATTAATATTTACTGGGTGTTTAAAAAATAATTCTTTTTCTTATTTGTATACGTCTGTTACTTTTGTCCTTGAGAATCCTGTGAACCCTGGACTGTTCTGTACCAGAAGACAAATCTATCTAAAATGTACAAATAAACAACATAAACGAATAAACAGAAAGGCTGATGAAGCAAAGTAAGTAAAGGCCCGTGAACCATGCATCTGACCACGTCTGAAACAAGCTCACAAATTCGGAAAAATAACATCGAAAACTAGGTTGAATACTACACTGTGACTATAGAGGAAGAAGAGCAGTCCCTTAAGCTAGCCCTGGGGCAGCCATGATCCATCAGTGTTTCCGTTAGAAGGTGGCCAGTCCCCCTCTCTCCGTCTATGACATCTTTTCATCGACAGCTTACGATCATGACTGTATTACTCATTAAGTTATAGCTGAGTTGGCTAGGGGCGCAGATCGAACAGAAAATAAACTCGACAAATTTTTCTGACCTGGCGGGGATTTGAACCTTCAACCTCTCGACCGACAGTCCAGCACACTAACCACTACACTATCGCGGACCCCCACCTCCACTCCACTAGATGGAACTGGAAATGTCGAGTACATGAAGAAACCGCATTTTCCATCACATAGAGTAAAAAGGCTAAAATTTTGAAAAGTTGTGGGTCTCTTTGTGGCTAATTTTGAGAAATCACAAGCTAAAGTTTATTGTGACGATGATTAGCTGTTGACTGGACCTGAGTCGCTGTGCCTAGAAATCGTGGACAATCTATGCCTACTTTTCCTTTGATCGCGTTTCTCGCAAATAAACTTTAACTAAGAGCATACTTGGCATACTTTACCCAGGCACAGTCACAGATTTCTAAATTGATCTTATGTCGAAGATTACTATTAAAACGGCGCTAAAGAAATTAAAGGATTATGCTAGCTTAAATTACTTTAGATTATCAAGCGTAATAGGCCTACAGATCACTTTACAAGTTAGGCAACACGTGATGTCACTTAGCCTAATTGAATAGTGCGTTATTAATTACAATACGAAAGGTGAACTAAGGTGACATCGCGCCTACCGGAGCCGTTAGTACAATGTCCATGTCACTGTTGGAAGTCGCGTATGTTGTCAGCGTGGATCCCACGATTGTTACTCTAGCGCCTGAAAGCAATCAATCATAATTTATATAGCGTCAATTCAATATTCCTACTCAGAGGAGCTCCCGACCCAGGCCAAGTGGAAGAAGGTAGTCTTTAGTAGCTGATGGAACTGAGACCAGGGTACGTTTGGGAGAAGGCGAGTGACTAAGGGAAGCCCATTCCACATGAAATGTAAAATCATTTCATGTTGTACTTCGGCTTAACGACACTTTTTCATATCGAAGATGATTAGTGTCGGAGGCAGAAAGCAACCTCGTACTCCACGTTTATATTGCGACCGAGCCACCCGCAGTAAAGATCCGAGAAATTAATCTCTGATAAACCGACCGACCCGGAATCGAACCCGGGCCGCCGGCGTGGCGAGCGGGCTACCTACCCACTCGGCCACTCAGGATCTCTAATTTCATGTTAACGAACACTTAGGCTATATAACATATATAATTTCGTTTATTGAAAATAGAAAGTTGACAGACCGCAACTTCTCACATAGAAGAAAAAGAGGGAAAATAGCTATAATTATTAGTGTTATCGTCAGATGTCAGTACGGCAGTGAACCGATGGATTGGATTGAGTTACGAACAGTTCTATCTCTTTGATATTGACTTAAAGAGCACACGGGAGATGAAGCTACGATCGTCTTTATTTGGCAATTCAAAGTCATGAGGTCTTTGGCGCAGTGCATAGCTACGTCGGACTGTCGGTGGAAAAAGGCTACGCAGAACATGACGCCTTGATAAATCTTCTTTCAGCCGAAAGCACGGGTGCAAGACCCATACCAGCATGCCAGATGGAGCCCATTTGGGACCCATATTCCCACACGATTGTGACTTTTCCTATAGTCATCTCCCAATTACAGGCATCTCCTAGTTATATAGCCACGTACCTCCTAATCATAGGCACCTCTTAATTATGGGCACCTCTTAATTATATCCCCTGTGTATGGAAAGGACGACATCCAGGGGCGTTGCAATTGTTATTTCAAACAAGCCTTTATGTAGAGCCAATTCATGTGAAACTGCCCACAGATCGACGCTTTGAGGAGGTGGGAATTGGCCTATATCTAAATTGCGGAGATCGTTTGTAGTTTTGTTGTTCAACTCGTTCTGTATTATAGCGGAAGCTTATAAGCTGTTATTTCCTTTTCAGTACAGTGTATGCTTGCTCTGTGCGAGTACAATTTGTGTAGAACAGTTAAAACAACATTAATCAATTAGACAGTCTTTTAACTTTCACTTTGTGTTCTATTTGTGCAATAGGTGAATAGGTAGCCTGTTCGTATAGGACAATCATAGTCGTAAATTTCTCCAAATTAATTTGTAAAGCCCTACTCTAAATCTACGCGCAGGTCACCCGCTGACTCACGAGTCATGCACGGATCGCTTCGCTGGTAATAACTCCAGAATAAGCGCTTGAATCTTTTGGCTGAAAGTTATGTAGTAGGCTACCTATCGAGTGTTTAACTACCATCCTGTGGCTACCACAACCCTGCCTGTGGTAGTGCCATTTCCAAGCCTGGTTAAAGCAGGAGGAGGACACTAATCATCTTTGTTATGACACAGTGTCGTTAAACAGCAACTAACCAGCTAACGTCATCATTAATTAGTTTGCAGGACTCGATAGGATGTACGTACCGGAATTAAGATGTAGCTTAAAGAGATCTTCGAGTGATTTCCTAGTACGTTCCTTGTTCTGAAGCTGAGCATCGGTCTGCTTACGTGCGTCATAGTAACGTTGTATAATTCGTGATAGCTGGGTAAACGTAGGCAAACCATGTCTATTATTGCCTATTATCATTCATTTATGTGGAATTTTACTATGTAAGTAGGTCAACTTAAGTATCCAGGTCAACTATTCAGGAAGCATCACTTAGAAATGTACAAATTATATATTAAATTAAAGACTATTGGTTATCGTCATCATTCATTCGTTCATTCATTCGTTCATTCATTCGTTCATTCACTCCATCATTCCTTTCACCATTCATTCATCGCATCACTTTGCATTCACATTACATTGCATTTAATTAATTTGTAATCAAATTACGTCATACTATATCATCATTGCAAACTTTGAATCGCTTCTCTTGTACATTATTTTATATTACATTTCAGCACAATACATCACATTGTATTCCATTGAATCACTTCTCTTTCACAGTACATTTCATCACTTGCCTTCGCATTACATTGCATTGAATCACACTACATCAAATTTCGTAGCAAAACCATTGCATTACATTGAATTGCATCAATTTCACATCATATTACATTGAAGCGCATCTATTTCAAAATACATTTCATCACATCGTTTTCACATTACATTACACCTAGGCTACCTTGCATTACATTGCATCATGTAGCTTTCTCATTTACTCTGCGCCTGTATGACATTCATTGATACCTCGTTCTCGTCTGAAGCGTCTGAGACATCCAGGCCACGAATAAGCGTCGACCTGCAACAAAACGAGGTCTTGTGTCCATCATGTGTTCAAATAAAATAATAAACTAATATTGACCGAATGAACTAAAGCAACTCTAACCTAATTTAATGTAAGTGATCTAAAGAAATCTAACCCAGTCTAATCTAAGCACTTCCATAGCACTACAGATCATGATAGGCCTATTGAAACCGCGGATCTAACCATACCATACAACTGCATTTGTTATTGCCTTCTTCCAAAGTTCAGCAGCGCACACGCCTCGATGGCGCAGATGCAATTATATTGCGGAGCAATTGCGCGCGAAGGACTTGCTCACGGTCCCTACACAGTAACAGACCCGGACGAGGATCGAACCCGCACTCTCCGCGTTACAGGTCAACGGCTCTAACCAATCGGCCACCGTGCCACACAGACTGACACAGTGCTAGGTCTAAATGTTGAGATGACTCCAGACCTATACTCCAAGAGTTTTAAAGTGGTTTCGGCTGGAGACAGGCCACAAAGGTATTGAGATACGTTCCAATAGTTATAAAAGTAGTATTTGCTGTAAAGAACTCATTCCAGTCAGAATCTTTTGGAATAGCAGCTTTCAGTTTCTCCTGAGCCTTTTTGAGCAATTGAAGGAATGTTTGAGTGTAAGAGTTGGCCCTTCGAGTTATATGCAAAATGAACTATTTATTTGCACATTTTGCAGAGAGCAGAAGCTAAATAAACCGGATGTTCCGGTGTCGATAATGACTTTCGAATGAATCAACCGACGCAATGTTTTGTGGACAAACAGAGCTGGGGGTCGAAAATTTGACTGATTGCCGAAGTACTCGAAAGCAGAGCAGAATCTAATGTTGTTAATTTGTTGCACACGAACAACTGACGACTCGTGAAATATTTTAGTTTCATGACACCAACAACTTTTAAGTTATTTATCTGATCGAGGGGATTGGAAGAAGAGCTAGGGGTCGGACCCCTAACCACCGCCCGACCAAATAAAACACTTAACCAACGTATCTGGAGTCTCTGGACTCAAGTCAAGAAGGCGCTATTCTCTATTTACGAACTTGGGCCACAGTAAACAAATTTTAAGATAATCACAGATTCGACACAGGAACTGCAGATGATTGATTTGTACTTCGAAGACTGGGGAAAGACGTTTGAAGTCAATACTTACAGCTGATCAGCGCCTGACCAAGTTGCCATCATGGAAACTGGAAGCAGATCAAGAAAGATAAACTTAATTTTCACAGATTAGCTTTTATTATTGTTGTTGTTGTTGTTGCCGTCATCATAATCATCGTCGTCGTCGTCATCGTCATCATCATTATTAGTAGTAGGCTATATGTCTAAACCTGTAAGAATGCTACAAACGTTGAGATGAGCTCCCGGTCTTCTTCCATCGAGTCTTTGCTCTAATTATTATTCTGGTTTTGCTCCGAGGTACCAAGGTTGTACAAAACAGCCTGGATATTGCGGATTTGATTTGATATAGGGAATTTCAAAGATTTACATTATATTACAGTAAACCATGTAGATGACATACATGCATACAAAGGCATACATACATACATACATACATACATACATACATACATACATACATACATACATACATACATACATACATACACACAAAGACCTATATCTATACTACATGACGCATACATGCATGCATAGACATGCACATACACTTACACACAGTATAATATCACCACATAATATCACTATGATAATGCTGTGTAACTGTTATTGCACCTGTAATTGGACATTTAAATAGCAACGTTCAAAGGTCGAAACAGACCAGGCACTGCAATTCCAGTCCCTCTGAGTATACGTTAACCTGCGAGAAATCTACGAACCTTGAGGTGCGTCCTATTCCATCAAACGTTTGCTCTTCCTCACAATTCCATGCAGATTGGAATTCTGCGAACAATACCCACGAACAGGGAGATCGGTTTTCAGCAAATCAGCCGCTGTGCATAAATCATGATGGGTGTAAACAAATGACGAATGGGATTTCCAGAGTGTCTGCTCGCCCAGAAACACCAGTGTGGCCAGCGGCAGATTGGTATACAATTGTCTGTTGACTCGGGGCAGGCACTGATGTCTTCAAACAAACAGTTTCAATTAGGCTACGTTAATGGACAAATTAACTGTGTTTTACTTGCAGGCAGACAGCTTAAGAAGTCATTTGGCCATAACAGTGCCTATTCGTACCAGACATCGCTTATGAGAGCCGATAAAAATAGGTTAGTGCGCTTCCTAGTGTCTATTAAAAGAATTAAATGTCCGCTGGCTTCAGTTTCGCAAGATGACAACAGCGGAAATCCCGAACCTTATAAATACGAAGTTAAGGTCTGTTTTCGGGTATAACTCATACCGAAAAAGAAAGAACAAATTTTGACTGAATGTAGATGGGTGGAAAGAGAGACAGACAAGACAGACAGAGACATAGACAGAGGCAGACAGAGACAGAGACAGACATACAAACAGAGACATGTAGACAGTCTACAGACAGACAGAGACAAAGGCAGGGACAGAGACAGAGACAGAGAGACAGACAGACACTGTCAGACAGAGACAGACAGAGACAGTCAGAGACAGTCAGAGACAGACAGAGAGAGACAGAGAGATAGAGAGACACAGACAGAGAGACAGAGGATAGACAGAGACAGAGAAACAAAGAGAGACAGAGACAGACAGACAGAAAGGAAGAGAAGGGGTAGAGAGAGATAGAGAGAGAGAGAGAGAGAGAGAGAGAGAGAGAGAGAGAGAGAGAGAGAGAGAGAGAGAGAGAGAGAGAGAGAGAGAGAGAGAGGAGAGAGAGAGAGAGAGAGAGAGAGAGAGAGAGAGAGAGAGAGAGAGAGAGAGAGAAGGCGCGCTTCATCTTAGATTTCAGTCGATAATTGGCGACTGCTAATATTGCCTTAACTAATCGGTAGGTGGCGTCGTTACCCTCTGGTGGCTAAGAACAGAGACATTTCGTTGAGAGGAGCTAAGGAGTCTAAATCATCGGGGAAGATGATACGTACATGTAGGGTACAGTACGTTGCGTCATAAACCTTTCATGTGTAAATTCAAGGGAACGTATGAAAATGCGAGGAGGAAAGTTATTCAAGGGAACGTATGAAAATGCGAGGAGGAAAGTGATTTAAATATACGATGATAAAACTTAAAACCAAATAGTGAGGAGTGATCATTTAAATTACCGTGAAAAATCGTTGGCCAATGGCCATCCGAAATTTTAGCGGGAAGAATTTGGTCGTTGTTCAAGGTAAAGAGTTTCTCGACTTGGCGCTTCGTCCTTTCCAACTTCTGGATCAGCAAGTCGTTGCTATGCTATTTACTTCCATTAGCTTCTGGTACAAAATCTCACAGGTCTTTCACTCAAAACTGAAAATACTGCTTTTTCCTATATTGATTCTCCCTCTTCTCCTCACCTTCCTCACATACGTTTCAACTTTAAACACCACCCACCTTAGCCGTCTGACTCTCTGACCTTTTGGATTCTGATCCGTTCAAGGTATCTACTTAGAGGCTCTCTCTCTGTGCTAGCCTTTATGATGTTAAATGTCATTACGAACGAATATATTACATCAGTTAGCAAAACATTGCACAGTAAGCTGAAAGTCACCAGGGTCGGACCAGTGCACGCACACACGTGGAACCAACCAACGGATTCCCATTGACAGCTGAAGATTGCATGGATGTTCAGAGTCTCTGGTTTCATATAACGTGGTCAGGTAAAGTGGCTCCCTAACTTTGGGACTTAAATCTGGCTCAAACTTCTCTACAACACTTAGTTTGAATACATTTGTTTGAATGCATTTGTTTGAATGCATGCCAGCAAAGAATTTTGTCAGTTGTCAACAGATACGTAAGCGTTGCGGTGTAGATATGATATAGCTTAAAGAAATTGACGTTCATATGAAATGCTATTTATTATCTACACATTCTTATTGCTTTTGTTGCTATAATAATAATAATAATAATAATAATAATAATAATAATAATAATAATAATAATATTTATTATTATTAATTTTTTTTGCCCCGAGGTAAACATGATCCCTCAGGGACTTCAAGATTAATTAAAATGATAAAAGTCTGGAACGGTTAGAATTCCTCGGGCTTATTATTATTATTATTATTATTATTATTATTATTATTATTATTATTATTATTATTATAATTATTATTATTATTATTAAATAGCAGATGAATTTTGCAAGATATTGTAATCGGTATAATAGATGTTTGCCCGTCCTAAGACGGTTAAAACAATTTGAAAATGTCAAGAGATGCGTCTTCTCGTGCTATGATTGACATAAGTCTT
This sequence comes from Aporrectodea caliginosa, assembly GCA_020284085.1. NCBI lineage: Eukaryota > Metazoa > Annelida > Clitellata > Crassiclitellata > Lumbricidae > Aporrectodea > Aporrectodea caliginosa. The sequence goes on from JACEVL010000526.1 coordinate 2,181,621, forward strand.
CTCCCTCTCCCTCCCTACCTCCGTCCCTCCGTCCGTCGCTCCCTCCCACTCTCCCTCCCCTTCCACTTTCCCTCCCTCTCTCCCTCCCTTCCTTCCTCCCTCTCCGTACTTCTCTGCCGTCTGTCCCGGCCGCCCGTACCTCCTTCCCTCCCTTCAACATCCGTCCCTCCCTCCACCACGTCTCTCGCGGCGATCGTACGTGTCTTCTCCTCCTCCCTCCCTTCATCCCTCGCTATCCCTCCCTCCCTATCCCTCCTCCTACCTATCCCTCCCTCCGTCCCTCCCTCCCTCGCTATCCCTCCCTCCCTCCCTCCATCCCTATCCCTCGCTCCCTCTCTCCCTATCCCTCCCTCCCTCCCTCCGTCCGTCCCTCCCTTTCTCCGTCCGTCAGTCCCTTCCTCCCTCCCCGTACTTCCTTGCCGTCCGTCCCGGCCGTGCGTACCTCCTTCCCTCCCTACAACGTCCGATTTCTGTGCGTTTATATTATTAATTATAATTATTATTATTATTATTAAATAGCAGATGAATTTTGCAAGATATTGTAATCGGTATAATTCTTTCAATAACAATCTAACTGTTTGTTTATTTGATTTTATTTATTTTTATTAACTTTCTAAGACATCTCTTCTCTTGTGTAAATGGCTGCGGTATGTCAGCAATTGAATTCAATTAAACGAATATATATAATTATATATATATATATAATCAACAATTTTACAGATTGCAGATAGAGTAGGCCATTGAATATGTGCGACTTAAGCCTATATATGTAATTCTTCAGTTGGCATAATATGAATACGGCACTTGTCGACTTTATAGAGAGAAGTAAGTGGATCACAGTTTCATATATATATATATATATATATATATGTATATATATATGTATATATATATGTATATATATCTTCGTTTATTGAACATTTCATGCTAAAATCCCAGCATACCCTCGTTTATGTCATTAGCGCAAACAATAACCGCTGCAAAAATATATACACAATCGTCTTTTCTCTATAAGTAAGTACTTAAGTAAGTATATCAACCAATTGCTAATCACGCTTTGGTGTACACTGTACAGACATCTTATAAACACAGTTAAAAGTATGGCATCCAGTTAAGATCAAGCGATTCAATCGTGTCACGTTGTTTACAAGTAAAGAGCTCTTACAGAGGTTTCAATATATAAACGTGTACTTACACAATTATAAAGGCGTAGCCTACTTATATGTACGATAAAAAGTGAGAAGCAGAAAAGTTCTCGAAATTTAAAATTGTCGTCGCATACCTAAATGAAAAATTCGTCAAATAGATGCCTGTGAATATAGCGCCCCTTCAAGATATCTACTCTCTGTGCTAGCTTATAATTATTATGTTAAATGTCATTACGAAGGAATATATTACATCAGTTAGCAAAACAGTTAGGTGTGGCTGTGTGTGTGTGTGTGTGTGTGTGTGTGATTAGGTGTGTATGTAGGTGTGTGTGTGTGTGTGTGTGTGTGATTAGGTGTGTATGTGTGTGTGTGTGTGTGTGTGTGTGTGTGTGTGTGTGATTAGGTTGTGTGATTAGGTTGTGTGATTAGGTTGTGTGATTAGATGTGTGTGCGTGCTTGCATGATTGTGAGAAGATGGTTGCAGTCGTCAACCGGCCAGTAGTGGGTTAAGAGTGTTGTATGTAGAAAGTTGAGTGTTGGCATCCTGGATGGCTTTAATGACCCTTAGGCACGGATCCTCCTTAAACATGGCTCTGGCTGTATTTGTTCGTACAGTGCCGTATGGCTCTGAAAGAATACTCACACAATAAGTTTTATTGTTTTCCTTATTATTATTATAAAACTATGCTATACTAATATTTCCTCCACACCCACTACTGCCGCCGCTCTCACTATCACTAATAATAGATTACTATTATACAGCTATTCAGGCTGGTTTTCTATCTTATGTTAGAGCTAAAATTGTACTTGTAATAGCACTAATAGTAGCAATGGACTTCACAAATGATCGAAGACAATGTACCCATCGCCGTTTAATGATGATGATAATGATGATCATAAATGAATGAATTTTTCTATAGTATGCATTTTGTGGCTATCCATTTCTGACTACCTAAGAATTTTAAAAAAAACTTTCAATGTGGGAAATGTCAATTCATGAGGAAAGCGCTCAGAACCAATCAGGAAGAAAATGGGCAACAATTACTAGTTCTCTGCTTATTTATATTCCTTGTGTCAGCTGTTTTACTCTAGGTCCTTGTATATAGAATATCTTTTTTTGCTAAGTTTTTATGTTTAAATTTTATTGCGATGACCTGGAAGAAATTGACGTATTCCTTTTGGCGCCAAATTTGCAAATGACCAACCAGATTAACTAAATATTCATTGGTGGTAGACTCAGAAGTTATAATTATTTATCAGCTTACTATATTCATAAACATTCATGACTCTAGGCACAACAACTTAGAGAATAGTTACCCAGCATGCCCATATAGTTAGATAATAGTTACCCAGCATGCCCATATAGCTAGACAATAGTTACCTTGCATGCCAGCATGCCCATATACTTAGGCAAAAGTTAGAATGCATGCATGCCCATAGGGACCAATATTCCTATGAAGGAATGTAGGATGCGTTTATGGGCATGTTTATGTCAAATGTTTACGGGCATACTGGCAACATAAGAGAGCTCGTTTTGGGTTGATTTTGGCTGCTTGCCCTTACCCTCAATACAGAAGTAGTTCCACTGCGTGAGAGGAGCACGGAAGCAGACCAGGTACTTGGATATAAGGCCACCCTCACGCACTGATACAGCGTAATTGTCGTACCTGCAGCGCAGTTTGTAACCGTTGTAAAGAAATATACCAGATAATATTAAATATATGTGAACCACAAGTTAATAAGAAATAGTTTTACAGAAATAATAGTTTTGTAAATGTGAGTTACCGTAGATTTTGACAAAGTACCTCATAAAAGACTGGCCAAAAACTTGCAAGCATGTGGGAATAGGGGGCAGTGTGATTCTCGTTAACGATAACGATAACGAAAATGTTCGTTAACGAAAATAAAATGATTTCGTTAAACGATAACTATAACTATAACTAAAAAATATCATTAACTATAACTATAACAAAAATAACAATAACGAAAATTCATCTTTATTTTCGTTAATACAAAAAATAAAAACAGGAAGTGCAATATGGATGATTCGACATCAGTGAGAACGAAAAAATGCGATATTTTTATTATGCAATTTGTCAGTTACTTTGGAAACTCGTGTATTCATGAAGCTGAATGCACCCATGCATTCAAAGGCTTTCAAAGCTCTGAGTGAATTGTAAAACAGCGTATTAATACGTACAATTTTACTTATAGCCTTAATTATTGTAGCTAAGTAGTAACTAAAGTTAACTAAAATAAAAATTCATTGACTATAACTATAACTGTAACTAAAAAATAACACTAACTATAACTACAACTATAACTAAAATAAAAAACCATTAACTATTACTGTAACTATAACTAAAATAAAATCTGTAAGGAGAATCACACTGATACAGGGCAGGTGCTAACACGGATTCAAAGCTCGCAGAAGACAAAAGGTGGGCATAGGCAACAAATGTTCTACCTAGACGACAGTGTTCAGTGGACTCAGTGGAGTGCCACAAGGAACAGTGCTGTTCGTACTTTTTATTAATAACATAGATGATGGGATTTTATGGAAATTTATAAGTTTGCAGATGATACAAAACTATGTAAAGCAATGTGTGATGATGAAGAAGTGGAGATACTGCGAGAAGATCGACGAAGAATGTTCAAATGGTCACAGGAAAGGCACATGCTCTTTAGATTGGAAAAGTGCTCAGTGATGCATATGGAGAAGAGAATCAACGAGTTTTCATATGAAATGTGGGAATGAGTAAGGTATTGAAAGTGAGTGAGAACCTGATTTACATTAAACGAATATATATATATATATATAAAATAATAATCTTTTCTTTATTAAGCGCCTGACAAACGCACTGCGCTGTACATTTACATGTTATGCAATTTAAATCTTAACTATACTAACAGAACAGACAGCATGCAATACAGCGGCGCTAACAGCAGCCTACAAAGCATATCCGCCATACGGGACTCGAACTCGGTACCTCTCGCTCTCTACGCCAGATGTTATCCAATGCGCTATCGGGCTCCCCATCCCATATGTAAGAGTGCAAAACCTTCAAGGCGATGTGCTGAGCATCAACAAGGCTAACGCAAGTTTAGGTATGATAAGAAGGACAACAGTCACCAGCGGCAAGGATTTAAAACTGAGGTTATAGTGTACAAATCACAGGTTGGGCCACAGTTGGAATACTGCATCCAGGTTTGGAATCCATGCCTGAAACAGGACATTGAAAAACTTGTGAAAGTGCAAAGAAGAGCCACAAAAATGATTTGGGGCTTCAGGGATTTGAGCTATGAAGAAAGGTTGAATATTGGAGAGAAGGAGGAGCATAGGAGATCTAATCAAAGCTTGAACGATTATCATTGGAAAGGCATCACTACAGTGGGAGAGGTTCTTTGAATTAGCACCAAACAAGGCAACTCGGGGTCACAGGTATAAATTATTTAAGAAGCCAAAAGGAACATTAGGGCAGAAATTCTTCAGTGCAAGAGTTGTAGACTTGTGAATTGGTTTGGATGATAGTACTGTCTCAGTGGACAATGTCACAGCTTTTAAGAGGAAGCTAGGTAAATTGGGCTGTTACGCGTTCCAGGTTAATTTGCAGTAGTTCTAACACATACTAAACGTTTTTTGAACCAATTAAAAAATTTTTATGCTATGTATGTTATGTTATGAGACATGATTTAAAAAGTGCTTAGATGTGAATTCATGTGTAATAATTTCTGGACTGCAAGCCAGCCCAACTCCGCCACTGATGCTTTGGGTGGTGCCAGTCCGAAGCTACTATGGAACACATAGACAAAATTGGCTGAAATAACTTTACATTGTATTTTAGAATCTAAAGTGGTCTTCTGGTTGATTGTGTGTTTTTAGCCTTCGGTCCCAGGGATACTATGCCTGCCATTGGTGCTTTATGTCGGCCTGTCTGTTTGCCTGCCTCCACACCTGTCTCTCTGTCTGTTTGGAAGACTGTCTGTATGTCTGTTTGCAAGATTGTCTGTCTGTTTGGGAGACTATGTCTGTTTGCAAGACTGTCTGTCTACATGTCGACATATTTCCGTACATATATAGGCTACGTGTATCTGACTTACTTGAATGTGCTGGTGTAGAACTGAAAGAAACCCCTGAGCAGGTTTCCAAGACTTGAGCGATTCATAGAAGCGAAGAGTGGAGGAGATTCGTCAACATCGATGTACAGGGCTAATGCATCAGAAACATCTCCGTATTTACCCTAAAATCATCAATGGATCTATTTTGAGGTACGACAAGGATGGAAAATTAGGGTGAGGCACGTATGATGGCCAGATTATGAGGTATGATCAGATAAAGTGTGGAAGGAAGGACAACGTATACAGTAGTATGCAATGTAGTCATGAAGTACCGAATGTGAATATGAAATAGTGAAGTAATTAATTAATTATTTAATTAATTAACGAGCGAGTGCGTGCATGAGTGGTTGAACAAATAAGTGAATTAAAAAACAAAAGAACAAATGAAATACCGAATGAACGAGTAAAAAATGAGACTATTTTTTGATTGATGGTACTTGTTTGATTGAATTTACCTACTTGTTTGATTGACTTACGAAATGACTGGCCGACGTAAATGGTTACCGACTTTATTCAATCAGTCTATCAATTATAGTATCTAAGATATTACGGGACGAGTAATTGATTTGAAGAGCATACGGGATACTGTTTCTGAAGACACGGAACGACAGGGTTTGAACCAGTTCCACCTGAAGTAAATGTAAAAAGGAATCTTATTTAGTGTAGAGTAGCTATTGGTTACATCATGATATAACATAATAAAGACTCAGAGCTCTGCAGAAGAGGTGTGGTCTGTGCAAGAACCACTGCAAATTACCCTGGAACGCTTAATAGTCCAATTTTCCTAGCTTCCTCTTAAAGGATGTGATAGGGCCTAGTGTCCTCTTATAAGACAGTAAGACAGTAGGCCTACTATCTTCATTCCACAAAATGTAGTTGCTGTTTAACGACATTGTGTCATAACAAAGATGATTAGCGTCGCCCTCCTCCTTTCTCCAGGCTTGGCACTGGCACTGCATGAGTACGAGAAGTGGCGGAGTTTTCCACAAGAGTGATTGCATATCACAAGTCACTGTTAAGAGTGACTGTGTCTGTTTCAAACGATGAATAAGTCTGTCACAACCTGATACGTCCGTTTATCCTTCATTTAACCAATCAGATTAATATAGGCCTGTAACAGTCGTCAGTCCATGCACAAATCAGTCATTTGAGCACTAATACAGTATACGTACTCTGCAGGTAACAGATGACCATTAATGTCCACGAGAAGCTGGACAGAGTACCGTCGTGGGCATCCTTGACCTTGGCTGTCTCAGCCCAGTCCTTGACAGTCACGACAAGCGGAGCGACTCTAGCATCGACTTGAAATATATACACAATGATAAATAAATTAATATATACAAAATTCAGCAAGGCAATGCAAACCTATGATAGGCGGCATTAAACACATTAATACAATTTAATTAACATATACAAATAATAATAATAATAATAATAATAATAATAATAATAATAATAATAATAATAATAATAATAATAATAATAACAACAATAACAATAATAATAATAATAATAATAATAATTATTATTATTATTATTATTATTAATAATAAGCTTAATAACTAATAATTACACAGAAATAACACAAAAATCGGACAATTGCACTGGCTGCCGATGAAAAAACGCATTCAGTACAAAATCCTATTACTTTTGGAGTGATTGCCTTGTGGGCTGTGCTCCATCTGACCTTGCGGTATTACTGGTCGTAGATTTCTTCGCTCTGCTGCACATCCGCAGTACAGCACAGAAGCTTCGCTGTGGTCTGTCCAACTTTCTGGAATAGGTTACTCTAAGATCTTACGACATGAGCTTCTTGGTCTTTCTTTACCTCTATTCCGTAAGCGTTTGAAAACCATTCTGTTCAATCCTGATTTTCTGTCGTTAGGACAAAAACGCCTCTGATGAGTTGATGTTGAAAATGCGCGACATACATGTAGCCTACATCTGTGATTACCACGTGTTCTTTCTATAGATTTGATTCCCTCACCAGGCGCGGTTTCCTGGCTAGGATGCTGTACAGCTATTCTAGTGTGTTTTTCAGTTAACTTTAACTAACTTTTCTGCTACTATTTGATAACTTTGTATGTAAAGCGCCGTGCGTTTTCCAGCGTTTAATAAAGAGCACACGTACTTACTTATTTACTTTATATTGCTGTGCATAGGTTTAAACGAAAGACTACGGTTTGTTTTCGGTATGCTTACTCAACGAATATGCTCTCAGGAGTTTCGTCTTTATGATTCCGTCCGTTTTGTTGAAGCTCATTTCCAAAACATTTCCTTCAAGATCCTTTCCTCGTATGATTGGCACCTTGACGGTAGACCCGTTCCGAAATTCAAGATCTGTCATATCACCTACAATACATTCATCCGCCAAGGCATGCATGGATGTCATATGCCTAACCATCAACATCATCATCATCATCACCACCACCGCCACCACCACCACCACCATTATCATCATCTTCTTCTTCTTCTCCTTCACATTCTCTTATCCTTCATTTTTCTTACTACTACTACTACTACTACTGCTGCTGCTGCTGCTGCTACTACTACTACTATTATTACTACTATTACTACTATTGCTGCTACTATTGCTGCTACTACTACTACTACTACTACTACTACTACTACTACTACTACTACTACTACTACTACTACTACTACTACTACTACTACTACTACTACTACTACTACTACTACTACTACTACTACTACTACTACTACTACTACTACTACTACTACTACTACTACTACTACTACTACTACTACTACTACTACTACTACTACTACTAGTAGTAGTACACTACTACTACTACTGGCTGCTACTACTACTGCTACTATATTTATTATTATCATTATTATTCGCGATCATAATCATCTTCATAGTCGCTGCCATCATCATCATCATCATTGGAGTCGTAGTCGTTCTTGTTGTCGTCGTCGTAGTCGTCGTCGTCATCACAATGGACCGTCATCCTAACATTCAGCTCAACGTATAGGCTACAATTCTTATTTGCATTGCGTCCCTGTAATTCACACATCTAATTCTAGTGGATTTTTTAAAATTTCTTCATCTTTTTTGTAGCTGTGTTACTTTTTTCCAGCAGAATCCAGAAAACCTTAGACTGTTCTGCACCAGAAGACAAATCTATCTAAAATGTACATATAAACAAACAAACATAAACGAATATACAGGCAGGTTGATAAAACAAAGTAACTATTCAATAGGGATGGCCTACAGTGCCATACACGCCCAAAGGCCTGTGTACCACGCATCTGAACGCGTCTGATACACACTCGCCAAGTCGGAAAAATAACATCGAAAACTAGGTTGAATATTACACTATAGAGGAAGACGACGATCAGTTCCTTAAGCTAGCCTGAGAGGCAGCCATGGGTATGAAGTGTTAGCGACATCATTTTTTTCTTAGCCTCGGCATATGATGACGTGTGGCCTGTCCCCCTCTCTCTGTCTCATCTTTCCACCGATCATGTACAGTCAGTGTACACATTATAGTTGAGTTGGCTTGGGGCGCAGACGGAGCGAAATAATCTCCACAAATATTTATGGCCTGGCGGTTGACTGTCCAGCACACTAACCACTAGACTATCGCGGACCCCCACCTCCATTCCACTATAGATGGAACTGGAAATGCCGAGTATATGAAGAAACGGCATTTTTCCATCACAAAGAGTAAAAAGGCTAAATTTTTGAAAAGCTGTGGCTCTCTTTGTGGCTAAATTTGAGAAATCACAAGCTAAAGTTTATTGTAACTATGACTAACCCGTTGGCCCAGTTAGCTACATTGGTAAGAGCTTAGGCTGCGCGTCTCATGCGCCTCTGGCCCTCTGTGAAAGGGAGCGTGCGGATCGCGGTTTGCTTCCCGATAATTATACGCGATGCTGGCTTATTTCAGAGATTAAATCTCGGGCTAGCCCGGGGACCTTAAATGGCGTGGCTCTTATTCAAACGGGCAGCGGTGGTGAAGGATCTTACCCGATCAATTCATTGAAAAATGAGCAGGGTCGAGGCCATATACGGTTGCTATAGAAAAAAAGCGAAAATTTACATTTTACATTTAACCCTGAGTCGCTGTTGACTGGCACTGAGTCGCTGTGCCTGGGAACAGGCCCGAATTAAGGGGTGCCAAGTGTGCTGCAGCACCCGGGCCCGCAGATTTGAGGGTCCGCATGTTCGGAAGTGAAGAAATATGTGCGTGGTGGACCGGTGGTTGTCCGAAAGGGAGCCTTTGGAAGGTAATCACAGCACCCGGGCCCGCACTAGCCTTAATGCGGCCCTGCCTGGGAATTGTGGATAGTTCTTGCCTATAGATAGGGTCTAGGCTACTCTTCCTTCGATCGCGTTTCTCGTAAATTAACTTTTGCTAAGGGCCTACTTTGTGAAGTTCTACTCAGGCACGGTCAAACATTTTATAAATTAATCTTATATTGAAGATTACTATATAATTCGGCGCTACAGAAATTAAAAGATTACGCTAGCAAAGTTACTTGAGATTTGCAAGCATATAACAGATGAGCCCTTTAGAATAACAGTGGACCAAGTCCATAGGATTATATAAGGACTTGGTCCACTGTTATTCTAAAGGGCTCAACTATATAATATATAATGTTCGGTCCGGGTCACTTTACAAGCTAGGGAAAACGCAAACTAATTCTCCAATAACTAACTCTAGCTCGATCGGCTCAACAGCTAATCTGTTCTACTTGCAAATTGCAAGTTGCAATTGCGTCCTTGACAACTGGATTCATTGAATTAAACGAATATTGATCGATTGATTGATTGATTGATTGATTGACACTTAATTTAGCACTGCCTTATTACTTATAATACGAAAGGTGCACTATGTTTATACCACGCTTACTGGAGCCGTTAGCACAATGTCCATGTCACTGTTGGAAGTCGCGAACGCTGTCATCGTGGATCCCACGATTGTTACTCGAGCGCCTGAAATCAATCAACCAATCAGAATTTATATAGCGCCCATTCAAGATTCCTACTCAGAGGAGCTCCCGATCCAGGCCAAGTCATCATCATCATCATCATCATCATCATCATCATCATCATCATCATCATCATCATCATCATCATCATTACTATTATAAATAAATTTGTTATTTGTAACGCGCGCACGGTCACACCGAAATGTGAATCTGAGGCGCGGATAGTAGCCGCCAGGAGAACTTGCCGCTAGATATCCAAGTGCTTGAAAGCCAAAAAAATAGTGAGTTTTAGCCGCATTTTGAAGAAAGGAAGTGAATTTGAGCTACGAAGAGAGAGTGGCAGTCGATTCCATTCCTTGGGGGCAGTCTTTGAACGCACGCGAGCCCATTATGCTGCCCATAACTGTTCTGCATCGAGGCTCAGCTAAAAGACTGCTACTTGATGAACACAGGCTACGAGGAGGGATGTAAGGAGTCAATAGTGAATGAAGGTAAGGATGTGTGCTGGTGTTGAGGGCTTTTTAGGTCAGACAGGCCAATTTAAATTTTTTTCTGAATTCAACAAGAAGCCAATGGAGTTGATGGAGAAAAACTCAGGAATTTGTTCGTAGTGAAACACGCAGCACAACGCGAGCCAAGGAGTTTTGGACGCGTTGCAGCCTGCTGAGCTCGAGGTCTGAGAGACCCACAAAAACCGAATTGGCATAATCAGGGCGAGAGGAGACAAGGGAACAGGCTGTGGTTTGTGAAATATTCTTAGTCAGAGCCGACCTGATGTGACGAATTGCCCTGATGAGATAATTAATAATAATAATAATAATAATAATAATAAATAATAATAATAAATAATAATAATAATAAATAATAATAATAATAATAAATAATAATAATAAATAATATTAATAATAATAATAATAATAATAAAACGTTTTAACGCCGTTGCTTTTAGAGGCACCTTCACACCGTACCCCGGGGACGAGGACCGCGTACTCCAAGCTTGATCACGCTTCTTTTATTTAGTTTCTTAGAGCCTGAGGGATTTTCCTTACCTCGGGCACACACAAATAATAATAATAATAATAATAATTCCTTTATTGAAACAATCCAGTTGACACATCGCAACCGGTACAGTTTACAGTTATGCAATTGAAACAATTCACCAGAACGCAAATGACAGAAGACAAATCTTAACTACTAACAGAACAGACAGCCTGCAAACACAAAGCACGTCCGCCTACGGGCTCGAACTCGGTACCACTCGCTCTCTACGCGAGATGTTATCCAATGCGCTATCGGGCGATAGTAACAAGATTTACAAAGGTTTTATATGTGCGCTCGGAATGTGAGCTTACTGTCCAGGATTAGGACCTACCTCAAGTGTTTTGACAGTAGCTGAAAACGTCGATGCTAGAAAGTGAAGGGAGAAATAATAGCCTAATTAGTTGCAGGACTCGATAGGATGTACGTACCGGAATGAAGATGTAGCCTAAAGAGATCCTCGAGTGATTTTCTTGTACGTTCCTTGTTCCGAAGTTGCACATCGGTCTGTTTACGTGCGTCATAGTAGCCTTGTATCTTTCGTGATAGCTGGGTAAACGTAGGCGAACCTCGTCTATTATTGTAATGTAATTAGTAATTTATATAGCGCCGTTCACAGCCGAGGCCATTCAGTAGCGCTCAAAGTATTGGCTATTATCATTCATGTGGAATTTTAATATGCAAGTAGGTCAGCTTATGTATCCGGGTCAACTATTCGGGAAACATCATTTAGAAAATAATGTACATTTTAAATATTAGATTAAAGACTATCGGTCATCGTCATCATTCATTTATTCCAGCATTCATTCCATCTTTAATTCATTAATTTTTCATCGTTCATTCATTCGTTAATTCTTTCTTTCATTCATTCAGAGCATTTATATAACGCCTGTTAAGATAACTACTCAGTTTCGCAGCCGTTTCCACAACGTAGCCTAATCGTAATCAAAAACTCTACAACTTCTGCAGCGCCACTCGAAGCTCAACCATTTCCAAGTCCTACGTTCAAATCCAGGTGACATAACGTGCATGGCCTTAACGAATGCGTTTGAATATCACGGTCCTTACTCTTGAATTTTGAAAATGAATCGAATGCTAAAAGCAGTGTGTGACCGATATTTGAATCGGAGATAGGTTTGCGCCCTATATAGCCATAGTCCGATTATTCGGAATCGGGAAATCCTGCAGGACTGCCGATACGATTACCAAAAGATGTAGGCCTACTATTTTTGACCAAAAAGCATTCCTTTTTTCATTAATACAAAAATAGTAACCTGTTTTTGCGACCTGCTGCGGTAATCTTTAATCATCATAATTGATTGTAAATAATATATTACCATATAGTCTAAGTTTATAGTCAATTTTCAGCGTGTTGTGCTAGCCTTGTAAATTGCCAACACGCCAATGAAAAAATTGCGGCAATATGTTATATAATTATATATTTTTGAAAATATAACAGGTGTTCTAAAAAGTGCCTTTCTTTCCCCGGTCTCCCCATTTCATCACATCTATTTCACATTACATTAGACCTACATTTTATCACATCGTTTTAACTTTACATAACGCTTACATTACATTGCATCACATAGCTTTTGCATTACACTGCGCCTACATGACATTTATTACCTCGTCTGAAGAATCAGAGGCCTGAAGGGCACGAAAAATCCTCGAACTGCAACACAATGAGGTCTGTATCTATCATGTGTTCAACTAGACAAACTAATGTAGGCCTAAATGAATTAAAACAAATCTAATAATGGATTTCGTTTATACAATAAACCGGTTGACAGACCGCAACTATAGGTGCATACTACAGTTATGCCGTAAGGGAGAAAGAAATTGTAAGTTTGATATTAAAAGGTAGGAAACTATTATTATTTGGGGCGCGGTGGTATAGGGGTATGTTCGGTGCCTTGCAGCTGGAGGGTTGCGGGTTCGAATCCACCTCAAGCCGCCACGTAGGGACCCTGGGTAAGTCCTTCACTCGCAATTGCTCATGCGCTTCGGCGTGAAACTCCGACTCAGCGTCCGCGCAGTAGTCGGGAGCGCCTCTGAATGGGAAATCTGGTAGGGGCGCTATAACAAGTGTTCAAATACAATACAATACAATACAATAGGCCTAAGTGTTTTATAGGCCTAGAACCCTCGGGAAGAAACTTCTCACCTATATAATATAATCAATCAATCAATCAATCAATCGTTTATTTGTAGCCAAACAACAATAAACAATAATATTACAAATCAGATTGCACTTTTAAGTATGGATTGTTGAATGCCACAAGGGAAGGCCCTGAAGGGATCAAAGATCCCGCTAAGTAGGGACACCTCTATACAATTTCAACATAATATGTGGCGACCGAAAGATGCTTTACATAGTATAACAGTTGTTGACTTGATTAACATAAAAATCTTAACTAACCTTAACTAATTTAAACTAAATATCGAAAGTAAAAGGAATGAGTGGGAAGTGCAGTTAAACACATGGAAATAAAAGATTAAAACAATGAAACAATAAGGCAATGAATTGATATGTAGGCCTACTGGTTACATGGGGTCCAGAAGGGATCATGGATCCCGCTAAATTACAGCCAGTCGATACTTAGATTGGAATAATCAAACAAAAACATAAGAGACCATTAAACAACATTAACAAAACAATATACAATCTTAACTAAAATAGTAGTACAGACAAATACAACTAAGTTAAGTCAATTAATTCATTAACTAGGAGGGAGCGTAGCTTTTTTTTGAATATCAAGAGCAGTGGCGTAGGCAAGGGGGGTTTGGGGGTTAAAACCCCCCATTGGCTTAGGGGGAAAATTTTTTTGCACCCAGCACAATGAAGTTTTAACAATATTCGCAATTTTTCGGTTGAAAACACAAATTACCGGTATTTTAAATCCCAAAACCCCCATCATAAATTCCTGGCTACGCCACTGATCAAGAGATTAGGTGAAGAACGAATAGCTAGAGGGATATTATTCCACACCAAGGTACCAGTAAATTTGATAGAGAATAAACGAGTATTAGTGTGAGCATAGTCACGACGATAGGAATTCGAACCTCTCGTGTTGTAAGAATGGATGCTGGAAGTACGACAAAAGAAGCCTTTGAATACCAGTGGTAACAAGTCATGATCATAGCGATACATAAATTTCCCGATTTGAGCGATCCTTATCTGTTCGACCCTTAATAATCCAAACTCAGAAAATAGTTGCTTAGTGTGAGAACCGTATGGAACACCTGCTAAGAAACGGACAGCGCGTTTTTGCAGTATAGTTAAGCTATGGAGCCGAGATTTATAAGTTGAGGCCCATACTACATTGCAGTAAGAAAGGTAGGGGTAAATGAGTGAGTAGTATAGAGCAGTACGAGTGTAAGATGGTAGCAGATAAGAAATACGAGATAAAATTCCAATATTCTTAGCAATTTTTGATGAAATATTTCTTATATGCTCATTCCATGTTAAGTTTTGGTCTACATAAACACCCAAGAATTTAGTTGATTCAACTTGAGTAATAGGAACACCATCAATGTACAGATTAGGGCAATCAGAGGGATAGCTTTTTCGATGAGATTTGAAGAGAATGTAGTTTGTTTTATCAATATATTTTTATCAACATTTTCAGCATCATTGTAAGATGATATTGCGCCCTGTGCTAGGTCTAACTGTTGAGATCACTTTATAAGCCCCAAGAGTCTAAAAGTGGTTTGGGCTGAAAACCACAAAGGTGCTGAGATGCGGGGCAATGACGTCTCTCCTCTGATCGCAGAGAAACGAACCCCTAAAATAGAGAGAGCACTGAACCACCGTATCTGGCCTCCAGCCAAGAAGGCGATGTTGTGTGTTTACGAACTTGGGCCACAGTAAACAAATTTTAAGATTATCACAGACTCGCCATTGGTTTAGTGCAGATGGTTGATTTGCACTTTGAGAATTGGGAAAGGGAGGATTGAAGAAGACAGTCTGTGGAAGATGAGGTGCTCCAAAGTGCATATACTTACAGATCATCAACAGTTAATGCTGACCCATAGGCCATCGTGGAAGCTGGAAGCAGATCAAGAAAAAAATATACTTGGTGTTCATAACTAATAATAACAACAATATAAATTAAAATAATAATAATAATAATAATAATAATAATAATAATAATAATAACAACAATAACAACAATAATAATAATAATAATAATAATACTAATAATAATAATAATAATAATAATAATAATAATAGACAAATTACATCAGCTAGTAATATCTAAGTCCCTGAGGGATCCTGCATACCTCGGGGCAAAATAATAATAATAATAATAATAATATTGTTGTTGTTGTTGTTGTTGGTACATACATGCAAAGAATTACATGCATACATACATACGTATATATACATACATACAAGCATACATAATTACATACATACTTTCATGCATACAAAGGATGCACGATGTTGGACGAATATTGTGCATGAGATTAGCTCAAATGTAGCTAAAAATATTGGAACGGACTTACTTGACGGAAAAGAGTAGTCCAGAAAAGGATTCACGTAGCCACGTCACAGGAGACGACGAGATTTAGGAAAGATGAAGAGAATTAAGAGCGCTCTGCACGTCCACTAGCTCTCGCTGACTCGACACTCATCAAGCTTACGCTGTTCCCCTCTGAGTCAAAGCTACGAACCTTGAGATGTGTCGTCGCCGTCTTATTCCATCGACTGTTTGCTCTTCTTCACGTTTCCATGCAGATCGGAATTCTGCGAAGAAGTATATACCCTCGTACAGGTAGAAAGGTTTTCAGTAAATCTTCCGCAGTGCATCTTGGGTGTAAACAAATGACGAATAGGGCCTATGTCATTTCCTGAGTGTCTGCTCGCCCAGAAACACTAGTGTGGCCAGCATGCCGATTGGCATGCAGTTGTCTGTTGATTCGGCGCAGGCATTGAAGTCATCGGCCAAACGGGTTCAATTACGTTAATGGACAAATTGACTGTATTTGTCACTTTCAGGCAGGCATCGTAAGAAGTCTTGTGGCCATATAAGTGGTTAATAGTGCCAGGCATCGCTTATGAGAGCCGATAAAAATAGAATAGTGCGTTTTCTAGTGTATCTAAATAGAATTAAATGTCCGCTGGCTTCAGTTTCGCAAGATGACGACAACGGAAATCCCGAAATCTTTAAATAAGATGTGCTAAACACGCAATAGCAGTAACACCTGGCTTGTTTTCGCGAATTACTTAAACCGAATAAGAAAGAACTGGGGCGGAATGTAGACGGGTGTGGAGAGACAGACAGACACAGACAGGAACACAGCCAGAGACATAGCGACGCAGAGAGAGACACGGAAAGACAGAGAGATACAGAGAAGGACATAGAGAGACACACAGACAGAGTGACAGAGAGAGAGAGAGAGAGAGAGAGAGAGAGAGACACACACACACACCGAGAGCGACAGAGAGAGAGACAGAAACGATTGTATGGACGAAAGGATTGACACAGACTGAATATATAGCCAATAACAAGGAGCCTATTTATGTATGAGAACCGTGCATTATTCATACAACACAATCTACCTCACAAAAGCGCTATACCTACATATATCTAACAGATCTAAACTAGTACGTTTTGAGACAGTTAGCAACTGTATGCTGTACCGAGTCAAAGGCAACAGCACGTTAAATGCAGTGTCAGCATGATAGTCTTGAAAACATTGCGCTCAGCAACCATACGCCAGTGTCGTGTAGTGTATCCAGCATAATATTCAGATATGCCAATATTTGGGTTTCTTGGCTACGACTCGGACAGAGCAATTAGGGGCGGATTGGAATGCAGAGGAGAGAGAGGGAGAGTGACAGACAGACAGACAGACAGAGACAGAAACAGACAGAGAAGAGACAGGCAAAGACAGACAGAAACAGAGAGGAGAGAGAGACAGAGACAGAGGGACAGAGAGAACTTAAATTAAGTTTGAATCGATGGTTGGCGACTGCTGATGTTGCCTTGACTAATCGGTAGGTGGCCTCTGGTGGCGATGAAAGGGAAAAGAGACTGAGAGGAGCAAAGGCGTCTAAATATTATTGAGCGGAGGAAGATGACACGTTAGTGACGTTACATCATAGAAATTTCAAGTCCTAAATCAAAGGAGCGTATGAAAATTCGAGAAGGAAAGAATCGATTTTAGAGTGATTTAGATAAACGAAGTCAAAACAAAATAGTCATGATCGAGGGATCATTTAAATAACCGTGAAAAATCAGTGACCTGTCAATGGCCATCCAAAATTTTAGCAGAAAGAAGTTGGTCGTTATTGAAGGTCAAGAGTTTTTGGACTTGGCGCTTCGTCCTTTTTAAATTCTGGATCATCAAGTCGTTGCTTTGCAATTTACTTCCATTAGATTCCGGGACCTCCGGTACAAAATTAACCCACACAGTGGCATAGGCACTATAAGTAAGCAAGCAAAAGTCACTTGCTTCCCCCAGTTGATGCCAAATTAGTCCGACCCGGGTACCATACTCGATGACAGAGGCATCTATTAACCACTTGACGCCTAATGGTCGTTGAAGTGGAGACTATTAAACAAGCCCTAGACTCTACGAAATAACACCACCGTATCGAATAGCCTATATGTAGAGCCCAAAGAATTCCCCGTAAATAACCCTATCCAAGTTTTCTTTCATACATACATACATATACATACTAGGGTCTAGGGCTGCGGAAGTAAACGATTAATTAATCGATGAATCGTTAATTAATTTTAACGATTAACTTTATTTTTAACTTATAAACGAAGACCACCCAAACTGTGTCGAGATCTGTGCATGCCTGCCACTTCAGCTACGTGTGAGAGACTTTTTTTGCTCAGCCGGTTATATTGTCAACAAAACACGTTTGGCGTACTCACTAGAACCAACCAGTGTAAACAACATGCTGGTTGGCATAGGCGTAACTACATTGAAATTTGAAGCACGAGGAGGCAGTTGCCTCCTCTTGCTTTTGTTATCTACTGGAACTTCCATTGACTAATGACCTCAATGACCAGGATTTTGCCAACGGTCTGTGAAGTTGCCTCCTCTCGAATTTAAGTCTCGCTACGTGCTTGGTGGTTGGTTTGCGTAATTGGTTGAAGGAAGACATTTGAAATGAAAAGCTTTAAAAAGACTACTAATATAATTATATAAACATAAACATACTCCCCCCGAACAAAAGCTATTTGAATTATATACATACATAGGCCTATACTTCGACTTCTCTGAATAATTTATGTTTCTACTAGTCATACAATTTCAACAGTAGGCCTAATGATCGATTTTCTTAGCTGACAATTTGTGCTTGGTTTATTAATAATGAATAAGTTAAAATTAGAAATCCCATTGGATAAGAACTCGTTAATTAATTAATTCAAATAAAGCGAGGAATGAAAGTTTCTAGAAAAATTCTACGACGAGGATGGGATTCGAACCCACGCGGGGAGACCCCATTGGATTAGCAGTCTTAACCACTCGGCCACCTCGTCAAGTTGTTCAGCCCAATGGATGAAATTATCATTGGGCATGAAATTATTACTGTGATTGATGAAATGTTTCAACTTTCAGCGAAAACACCAAAAATCTTCATCGCATATTCGCATGCATTTGTGAGCTACCGAAAAGGCACTTTGGGGTCGTCCATTAATTATGTCAACAAAATAGGGGGGAGGGGTTTGGAAAAGTTTGACAGTTGTTGACAAGGGGAGGGGGTTCGGTAAAATTTGACGTCAACAAATTTTTTTCCAATGAATCAACACAGACCCTTCAAAATGGTAGCGAAAACATTAAGTAATGCTAAAAATGTATAAAGTGCTTAATGTTTAATACTACTAAAACGCTGGTAACAAACTAAACTCATATATTTTGAAATTCGAGAATGCATTTTTTAGTGTAAAACAATTTTTAAAAATGATTCTACGTGTATTGAGCCATTGCGTTTCTTTTTTGTAGGGGGGTGTTCTGGGATTGTTGACATAATTTTTAGGGGGTCCGTCAATGTTTGACAGTTGTTGACAAGGGGGGGGAGGGGGTCAAAAACTGCCTAAAATTTGTTGACATAATTTATGGACGACCCCTGTTTTATGTGTTGAAACCTGCATGCATACATACACACATACCAAATCAAATCAAAAATCAGAATCATTTACATACATACTGCACATGCTTACCTACATTATACATACATACATTTTAACTACATATAGAAATATTATGTAAGTTCTTATATCTACACTGTTGTACAGGCATACATGTACATGCATGAATACACTTGTGTTCAAACATTCATACATACATATATACAGGTAATCAGGTATACATGCATGCACACGTATGCATACATAGACATATCTATGCATACATACAGACACGCAAACATAAGTATTAGTCACAAATATTGTTTTATTATCTCCAATATCAGCGAATCTAATTCTTAACATGCAGTTTCAGCCAATTCTATATTGTAAGACAGGGCTTATGATGTATTTATGTATGTGTGTATGTTTGTGTGTGTATGTAAGTATGTATGTATGTATTTATGTTTGTGTATTTGAACGACGGGAGAAAATTTGAAGCGGCCTCAACGGTTTTCTTTGCACTGAGTTCAACGATCCAAACCGTTGGACTGGCGCGCTTCAGGCACGCGACAGGTGCTCGACCAGACAATGGGAACAGGTGCTCCAAACCTCTGCTGCTATTCTGCAGCGCCTGCCAACATAGTAAAGGGACAGTTACACGGCTTCAAGGAACACGGAGGCCTAAGTGGTTGGTCAAGACTTCAATTTTGTCTTCTCTCAATGGCATCTGAATGAGTTTTAACTGAGGCTGAAACATAACAGCTAACTATTTCGTGATTGAAATTTTTCGAAAACTTACCGCGTTCATATTATGAGTCATGAAAGATTGACACGTTTCTAAGACATTTCTTTTTCACGACACCTCTACCTCATGGTTAGGGATATGGTATTGCCGGGAATTATAAATAAAGTTAAGCTTCCAACTTCAGTACTGTGTAATTTAACCTTGCGTCTTCCATATAGTAAGACGGGGCTTATAATATTTTATATATATATGTATGTATGTAACTATGTATGTATGTATGTATGTATGTATGTATGTATGATGTATGTATGTATGTATGCATGTATGTATGTATGTATGTATGCATGTATGTATGTATGTATGTATGCATACACGTGTGTGTCTATGTATGTATGTATACGCATGTATGTAGGCTACTTGTGTATGTATTACCGTTGTCGCAGGACTTGCCTTTACGTTCAAGCTGACGCTGATGCCAAAATCTGCTGCTTTCCGACCTATGAATCAGAAGAGTTTGAATTCAACCACGTATTAGCAAGGAACACGTCTCTAGATACTGTACTTCACAGATTATTGTGTTAAATGAAATATTTCCTCGCTTGCTATATTTGTACAGTTTATTCAGTTTCACAATGCGGGGTGCTCGATAGTGTAGTGGTTAGCGTACTGAACTGTCAGCCAAGAGGTCGGGTGTTCAAATCCGCACCAGGGCAGAAATTTGGTTCGAGATTTCTGCTCCACCTGCACCCCTAACCAGCTCATCTATAATGAGTACGCTGACCGCACACTTTCGGTGGGAAGATGAAACGGCGAGGGAGAGGACTGGCCAACAGCCCTCATATGCCGAGGCTAAGAAAATGACGTCGTTAACACTTCATACCCATGGCTGGTTCTCAGGCTAGCTGAAGGGACTGCTCTTCTCTCCACTACATTACTGTACGCGAAATGATTATTTTGCATCTAATGTGGTGCAGTTTACCCTTGCTGTCGAGCACCTGTCGTTTTCAACGGGGCCCGCGATGCCTTTCATTAACCCCTTTCAGCTTCAAATCTCGAAGCCCGCCCTGTGGCTACTGAAGACGCGGTTTGGCCATGCGTAACCAGGGCAGCAGAGTGTCGGGAAGGGGTTTCGGGCAGAAGTATATTCGACCGGAATCATGCAAAACGGTCGACTACGTTGAAGCAGGGAAAACGAGGAACATAATCGGAAGAGTAAACTCGAAAGGTAAATCTCGTTCTGTTTGCATTGGTTTCTGTTACATCCTGTGTGGACAGTAGCAGACATTGACGTATGTGTGTATGTATGTATGTATATGTATGTATGTATAATGTATGTATGTATGGGTGTACATATGTATGTATGTATGTATGTATGTATGTGTGTATGTGTGTATGTATGTATGTGCCATATATATATATATATATTTGTATCTAGGTACAGTATATAATATGTATGCAACTATGCATGTATATATGTAATATGTATATATGTATTCATGCGTATGTATGTATTATGTATGTCAGAGTGTATCATTCATACATGTTGTATGTTTTAAATACGCGAATATTTATACAACGCTTGCTAAGCAACCTTAGGAGAACAGCAGCCTACGTAAGCTCTGTGCTGAGCTTAACAACAAGACTTGCAACGTCAAATATGACCATCTGCTTCAACTGTTTGTTCCTTAGAAACAGTCGAAGGCGTTGGCATCTGTCGCGTGTTCAAGCGATGGGGAAATTGTTTAACCTACGTTTTAAGGAAGTCCTGCCTTTCCATGATGGCTTACAATAAGCTAAACGCGGAATCGTAGTGAAGGAAAGGATGGACGGAACAGTTGGCTCTGCGAGGAGTGAGCATCATGGTTGTAAAATTGATGCAGTCGAACATTTTGATATTGATGATGATAATGATGATGATGATAATGAAGATGATGATGATGATGATGATGATGATGACTACGATGATGATGATGATGATTAGGATGAAATAATAATAATAATAATAATAATAATAATAATAATAATAATAATAATAATAATAATAATAATAATAATAATAATAATAATAATAATAATAATAATAATAATATGTAGTAGTTACAAAATAGGCCTACAATGCATTAAAACTTTAGACAATAACATTGAGACGTAAACTAAATTTGCATCTCTCCCAGTTATATTGAACGAAGCCCATATTCATAGTTTACAATTTCCTGTCGCCTCATTAAATCTTGCTTTCTTACCCTCGTTTCGACATGAGTTGCTTGCTCCTTGCTGTACACAAGTGAACATACTTGAATTGTTCACCCTGTATTGTTCCTTGTTCCATTCCAGCTACAACTGTCGAAGAGTTATGAGACAGAAGTAGCAACATGCTGCGTCACCATCCGAGTTCTCAGTCACCGCTACTGCATCAGCGCTGGACAAGCGAACCGACTCCATGGCACTTGGGGTTCAGCCAAGGTCACTTCGAAAGTCAAGGTCCCGATCAAGGCTACGATCAAAACCTCGCCCTTCCACCTGAGACAAATCACCAATTCCAATCGTCGTCAGCCTTTCTTGTGACGGGAAAACCTCGTTTCAGACAGGAAGTGGCATCAGCCTACGACGGAAGAGCCAAGGTGTTCCAGGATAGAGATGGAACACGCTTCGTGGAGCGCCAAGTTCCAGTCTATCCGACCTACACGCTCCCTGGTCGTCGGAACCAGGTTTCGGAACCGGACATAGTCGAGGATGTCCGTCGCCTGCAGCGTCCGGTTGACTTTGACCGATCCAGGAATCCATCTCGCATCGAAGGTTCCTTTAACACCGAAAGTGTTCCAGCTGTTGGCGTCTCGGGGAGTGGTCACGGAAGTCAGCTTATCAACACACGACATCGTTATGCCAAGAGAACCATCGATAGTGAGAGCGGAAATAGGTCTACTTCCGCTTTTGGGGAACTGCAAAACGGAAGTCGAGCGAATTGCGAAGGAGCAGGGAGAGTTTCTGAGGCGGGAGATGCTTGCTGCCGGCGGGGAACAGCCTTTGGCGCGAAGAACGCCACAGCTAGAAGAAAGAAGGAGAAGGAAAATCGCCTGAATCTCAGCCTGCTTCAGAATCCAGATATGAAAGACTCTGGCTGGGCTAGAACTAATGCGTCCAACTATTCCGTGAATTGCGGAAGACTTTCGAGGTCTTTTGGAGACGTTCGTGATGGTCCATCCTCCAGAGACGCTGATGAGAATCCTGAGCTGAGTCCAGTCTATGAGAACGGGTGCATGGCGGCACTACTTCGTAAGGAACCACTGAGCGTGGGTCGCTTGACTTCCGAGCTTCTAGGACTGGCCTGTCGAGAAGCGAGGACTCCAAAGGCCGACGCTTCTGCGATGAACTGGGACAGTCTTCAGAACACCCTAAAAATCGGCTGCAAGAATCGCCGGCAGCAAAATAACTCGGAAGTTCCAGGCCAGCCTAGAAGACCACCCAACCGGGTGGAACGGCAATCTCTGCCCTGCTGTAACGTCAATCAACCAACTAACCAGGAACAACTGAAGCGACCTTGTCCCCGATCCAACTTATCCTTTCCAGGAACCTTCCGGAGTCACTCCAATGTCAGACGAAGATTGTTCGAACACAGTTCAGAGGACTTGTCGGCTCCAGAAGTGGAAGACATCGTCACCCCGCTGTGCGTAACGATCCTACCTATTGACTTCGAAGGAACTGGGTCCCCGGAGTCCGTGGGTGTCAATGTCGACTGGGACGATGAGATGACGACGGGGAATTCCATGACGAGGGAAAGTTTCCTTCCGTTCAGGTCCACCACTGAAGTCGAAGCGCAGACAAACAGACCTTCGGCCACAGGAAGGCTCTACCTGAATTCTGATTGCATCTACGAATCGATAGCCGACTGTGACGCTCGACTAAGTCGCTCCACTATAGGGGGTCATCATCACGACTGCCAAGGCCCCGTAAGTCCACTGGACAACACATACGATACCATCGGGGATTTATACTTTCCCGAAACACGTCCTAAATCACCACCGCCCTTACCACCTCCTCCACTTCCAGCCAGAACCCGATCGTCAAGAACGCGGCAGTGTGAAGCCAGTTCAGAAATTCCAGCCGACGGTACGATCCAGTCCAGAAGCTCGTCCCAACGCCAGATACCTAGCCTTGGAACGAACATCGTGGATCTAAGCGCACAACATATCTACACTATCACCGACGTACTGGAGAGTCTGGAACGACTGGCCGCCCACCTTCCCAAGGCCAAGGAGTCGATCGAGGGTCTGTGTCAGGCGGGTCTCCTAAAGCGACCGGAGACCGAGACCCAGAGGGGGTCGACGTCTGCCAGTGGGGATCAGATGTTCTTCTCCGAAGTTGGTCAAGATATGAGACCCAGTCATCGGAAGCACGACATGGAAGTCAGAGAGAATATAAATGAAAGATCAAATATCGGATATGGGGTCGGGTATGTCTCAAGTCGGGAAACGGGACGACTTCCTGGATCAGAGGTCGCAGAGGTCGAGATGGATGAGGTTAACGAGGATATGAAATCCGCCGCATATTCATACGATGCGTCCTTCATGCGGTCCAAGAAGGACCAATGTGTATCGACGATGATCCGGGAAGATGAACGCACGACGAATTCCACAACGCTCACTAAGAAGATCTCGGAACGCAAGTCCAAGTTCCGAAAACTGGTCCCGAAGACTAAGGAATCTGAAGTGCCAGTTCCCACTCACCACGAGACAACTAAACAGAGAAACCTGGAAGCTGAATCCGGTTGCTTGAATTCAAGGACTGCCAGAGGCCACTCCGAAGATACTTCCGGTGGCCACCACGACTGGTACCAGAAGTTTACACTGAGAAAGCTCTGGGATCGAATCCAACCTCGAGATAAGCGCTACAGAAGGAACCATTCAGAGAATCACAGTGACTCAATTCCGTACGATTCTGAAACGATTCCGAAAAATCCGGACAAACGAGAGACCTCGAAGAAGACTAAGAGAGCCTCGTCGGCCGACCGACTGAACGGACTGAACGTGGTTGATCGAACCGGTGACATGTCGCGACGGGTAACGACTGTTCTGGGTTCAAAGCCCGAAACAAGTTTCACTGATCGGAATTCGAATTCGTTGAAACCGGATCTGAGGACCAACCGAGCGGAAATTGGAGGGAGAGGAGTGGATCTACTTCCGCCGGCCTTGACCTCCTCTGACCCAAGACTCCAGTGGATGAAGCTGTCTGCCACGCAGGAGATATTCTGCTGAACAGAAGGAGTTGTCGTGAAACAATGGCGACCGTGAAACAATGGCCCAGCGGCTGACGCAAAGGATATCCATCTCTGCGACTTGCATTTGAATCTTGGGTTCGTCATGTGCCACTTCTGACACGGCCCGTAACCTGGTAATGCCAGTCCCGAGACTGGATAAAGAGGATGACGACGCTAATCACCTTTCTTATGACACAGTATCTGACTAATGACATGTTGCCTCTGAGTGCCGTGTGGTAGAGGATCGGTCTTTCAACGCAGGTTTGAATTCAAGCATGTCAGCAATTCGTTGCTCTACCATGCAGGGAACTCAAGATGGCGCTCATGGGGACGAGAACAACGGAGTGTATACCTTCCCTACCATGTACTGCATAATACTTAATTATAGTAAGACTGTTAACCAGGTACAGGGAAATTATTGATACACCGAGAGAGCCGTAACATTGCTGCACACGATAGCTGATTGATCAGCGAGAGCTCTCCTTGTAATGCGGAGAGCTTCCCTTGAAACAGTTACTGTGCAGGGACCTTTAGCAAGTCCTTCAGTAACAATCGTTCTTCGGATAGTGGCGCTTAATAAATGCATAATAATCGTAATAATAATTTCGTGTAAAATATTGACGATGAACTAATTATGTGGTATCCCTTTTATGATATAACCAGTGATACACCATTTAGGATACTACCAACGCATAAACGCGCAGACGCTAGACAACAAACCCATAATATCATTCACGTGACGAGATTATGATTGGAAAAATTGAGAACTGGTATATTAGGCTGAAATATATTTTAAACTTAGGCTATGGACTAACATATCGAGACATGAACCATTCCGAAATTTAAATAGGCTAACATCGATGTGTTAATTTACATTGATCTAAAACCCATACATTTCCAAATGTGAACTTGTTAAGCTCGTTCAAAGCTGTGATAAATTGCATACGCCTTGTTGAGCCCAAAGTGTATTTTGTGATTGATGCCATTTTAAACTAGATTGTATCAGAAATTGTAAAAATTTTCATTTCGTTTTGAATAAAAATTTCATTGAATTAATTTTCTTTCACGATTAATTGAGTCAGGAGGAATTTTAGTAAGTTTTACAAAACAATGTTGATGTGTGATATTCATTGTGTAATTAAACCTGTACCTCAATCTTTGCTACTCATGTCCCTATATTTTTGTCTCTGTTCTTGTCTCTGTTCCTGACTCTGGTCCTGACTCACTCTGTTTCTGTCTCTGCAATTGTCTCTGTTCCTGTGTCCGTTCCTGTCTGTGTTCCTATCTGTGTTCCTATCTGTGTTCCTGTATGTGTTCCTGTCTGTGTTCCTGTCTGTGTTCCTGTCTGTGTTCCTGTCTGTGTTCCTGTCTTCCATGTCACTGTCCGTGTCCACATCCCTTCTCCATCTGTTTGTCTGTCTGTCTTTCTGTCTGTCTGTCTTTCTGTCTGTCTGTCTGTCTCTCTTATAAAAAGGAGGTTAAGACATTAGAGGTGTGTCTCTCTGTCAGTGGCGTCTATCATGGGACCTCGAGGGACCCATGCCTCGGCGATATTTTAAGAATGGGTCCCTTTGGCCGAGCGTCGGCATCAACTGAACTGCAAAATCGCTAAAGACATCTGCCATGAACGATGACACTGCATAATAATTATATTGACATGTAACCTATGCAGGTGTAGGACCAGACATAAAGAGTGGGATTGATCAAAGAAAGGCTGTAGCATGTATGCCTGCCTGCAATAGACCTACATGCATAATAAAGTAGGCCTACGATTGATTTATGTGTTCAAATCCCGTTATTCTTGAGGTGATATTCAGTAGCTGTTCTCGTCATATTAAGCCTATAGTCCGGGCTGAGGAAAACAGTTGCAAACAATACAACAGAAGAAACAATATATACATACATACATACATACATACATACATACATACATACATGCATACATGCATGCATGCATACATATACACACACATACATGCATATACATAGTATTACATACATACTTACACTACAAGTTACATACATACATACATACATACATGCATGCATGCATACATACATACACACATACATACATACATACATGCATGCATACATACATACATACATACATACATACATACATACATACATACATACATACATACATACATACTTACATGCTTACTTATATACGTACATACAATTTATACATGCCTATATTTTTCAATGTTCGGGTGAGGTCCTTCACCACCGCTGCCCGTTTGAATGGGTGCCACGCCATTTAAGATCCTCGTGTACGGACCGTGCTATCCCGAGATTCAAGTCTCTGAAATAAGCCACCGTCGTCATGCGAACGGGCATCTTCACGCACATAGCTGCATGGGACATAGGCCTACGAAGTAACAGATGTAGCTATGGCATTAGATTAAAACTTCTCTCGGACTCTATATAGCGGTCCGTACACGGGAACCTTAACTGGCGTGGCACCCATTCACAGGGTAATCGGTATTGTGGGATCTCGCCCCCGGAAATTCATTGAAAAATGAACAGGGTCGGGCCAAACGCACGCTATAGAAAAACGTATACAAGTACATTTACTTTTTCTCTGGTCCTGACCCCAGCGGAAACGATACATTGCAAGGGAAACTCTGAACATCCAGCTGTTGACGGGAATCTGTTGGTTGGTTCCACGCGTGTGCGTGGGCCCGCCACTGGGGACTCTTTCAGCTTACTGTGCATTGTTTTGCTAACCGGTGTAATATATTCGTTCGTAATGACACTTACCATCATTAATAGGCTAGCGCAGAGAGAGCCTCTGAGTAAATACCTTGAAGGGGCGCTATATAAATTCTCAGAATGAAATGGATCTTATTCTTAGAAGGTTCGGCTAAGTGTCTAGCATGCACTGCATCAACCTGCTCTTCTTCAGCTAAAGCCTTATTGTCATTCTAATTTATTTTCATCTGAAGATCGACCTTTATCAGTGCACTAAATTCTCCTCAACCTGTCTCTCTTCATTTCTCACCCGAATGGCCTGGCCTGCTGCAGTCTCGCTATCGATTATGGCCGCATATGCATGCGCCATTATAACGGCCTCATGGAAGACTTTGGATTAGATTTGATTAACAACAGCATTGCACCGTATAACTTCATATCACATTAAATCAACTCACATTACACGATCAGCTCATCTCATTTGCATAAGTCGGTTTTATTTAATTCGGTTTTCTCTGTACACAACAATTGCACTAGGATGACCCCGCCATAAAACGGGATTGCGTTTCTGCGATGATTCTATAAAGAGATAGGTCATCTTTCGAGGATCTTCATAAAGCGAACGAAAGTAGCCAGACAGACAGACAGATAGACATACTGACTAACAGACAGACATACAGGCAGACAGTGCCGTACCTCTCAAACCAAAGGTTTATTGCCTAAGGCCAAGACCTCATGACCGGGTTTTACAGAATGCAAACAATAACATGAGGAAGACTTTTATAGTCAGAATGCTGTACCCATACTAACTAAATGACCTTAGATACTGTTTAAGTGACTGCCTACTTAACCTAGTTGTTTGTTTGCCAGAGTGCTGTTTTGCAACTGGTTAAATAAAGAATATACTTACTTATTAGTTATTACTTACTTAAAGTTAAAAACTCATCTATTCTCATTACGCTATGGCTAAGAACACAGCGCAACGCGCTCTCGTGCAAGACTTTCTTGTTAAAGCGCGCTCTAAATTTCTAATTGTATTGTATTGCATTGTGCTGTATTGTATTGTATTGTATTGTATTGTATTTACTTATACTCAAACAGTCACGCATGCAGACGTGTGTGCATGGGAGTAGACGGATGGATAAACATACAATGATAAATAAACACAGAGACAATGAGAGAGAAACAGACAGAGAGGATACGTGTGTCGGTTAGAATCTTGTTCCTTATGTCTCTCTGTTTATATCTCTGTCTCTGCATCAGTTAATCTGTTATCGGCAGAGCAGCCAGGGTCGTGTTTATGGAGAACCGCTGGTCTCTCCACCCACCCACCCCCACAAACACACAACCGTCCTGCCACCCAACCAGCGCAAGGCCATCAACCGCCCCATGCATATCGAACCCCCGATCCCTGCTGCCCAGGTGTCTGTGCCCTATTCCCGGCCTGGGATCGTTGACGCCCGCACGGCACCCGATCGATACTCGAAGTGCTGCTTCGACCGACCGCAAAGGATTCCTCTCTAGTAGCACTGAACGTGAAAACCAACACACACTAAGCAATTTGCGCCTAAACAAAATGGCTACTTTTGACTATGCTACGCTGCCCTGGGATTAGAGTTGCATGTGATATGAAATCAGGACATTCATTCATTCATTTCAGGAATTTATATAGCGCCCCTTCAAGAAGCATACTCAAAGGCCCTCCCAGTCCAACCACGGTGATACAAATAAGTCTTAAGGAGCCTGTGGAACGTAGGTGAAATATCCCTAGGTAACAGGCGTACATATATCTCTAACGGGAGACCATTCCAGATAGAAGGACCTACAACTGAGAAAGAACGACGCTGACAGGTTGAGGTTCTAGCACGAGGGACCAAAAACACCCCGCTAGAGGCAGAGCGAAGGGCTCTGCGAGCTAGCACACCAGATGGACAAAACGAATGACCATTTGCAAGTTTGTCTCTGCTTCTTCTCCTCCTGTCCTTCCTTCCTTCGTTTCACAAGTTTTAGTTTTAGTTTAACGACACTGTGCGATAACTAAGATCATTAGCATCGCCCTCCTCCTTTATCCAGGCTTGGAACTGGCGTACGAGCAATGGCGGAGTTTTTTTCCTTTCACAAGATTAGTACGAGCTACCTTTATTTCAACAGATTTGCATAAGACTTAGTGTGAACATGCAGCCATGCCTGCTGTTGTCACAAAGTTTCTTCGAACTAAGCGTCAAACCAGGGCCTTTCATTCTGCCCCAGTTAGGTATACCGTATACATTGGTTAGAGCGTAGGCTGCGTCCCATACTCCTCTGTGAAAGAGAGCGTGCGGATCGCGGTTCGCCTCCCGAAGATGGCTTATTCCAGAGATATAAATCTCGGGCTAGCACTGTCCTTGCACGGGGACCTTAACTGGCGTGGCGTCCATTCAAACGGGCAGCGGTGGTGAAGGATCTCACCCGATCAATTCATTCAAATATTAGCAGGGTCGAGGCCATACGGTCGTAATGATATAAAAAGAGTTGCGTTTATTCTTACATGTTTATCACACCTCAAAAATGACAGTGCTGTACGGGCTGAATAGTAAAACTATTATAAATCCAAAGGTAGTTGACAATTCTAGTAGAACTATTCCAATGTCAAATTTTGGTGATAGTTCCAATAAGAATGGAACTAATGCCAATCGGTGGTTGGTAGTTCCAATAATAATATAACTATTTTAATGCCATTATGCGGTTGGCAGTTCCAATAATTAAAGAACGATTCAAATGCCATGGGGTGGTTGGTAGTCGGCACGGAAAAGATTGCACATTTCGCTTCGTATTCATATACCAGTTTAAAGAAGTCCTCGTCAATTTGACAAACAAACTGGCTGGCCGCCGTATACCGTTCAATGGCTGGACTCTCGCGACTAGGAACAGATCTAGAAAATTCAGAGTGCTTGTGGATGTAATAATTGTTGACGCAGTCCATAGACGTCGCTACCACAGTGACAAACGACAAAAGCTGGAGAGCGAGCGAGAGAGGGAGAGAGCCAACTCGACGAAAGGTTAGCTGAACAAGGTGAGTCTTCAATCGGTGCCTTGGAGACTGGATGGATTGCACCTGAGCGTTGCGCTTGGAGGCGCAAATACAGATGTTTGACTTTAGCTTAAGCGGGTATACGCCCCATATGTAGTTGAGAATGAAGGTCTCGATGTGTGGACGTAGAGCGTTTAAGTTTGTACTTGAAAATTTGGATATAACATGTAAATTAAGTGTAAATGCAATCGTCAAGACGCGTACACCTGGTATCATTAAGCTTATTACTGTACGTTGCCAGTTTAATTACACAAGCTGTGTAAACGGATTTACAAGTGCGTGTGCAGTTCTAAAGGTAGGTGTCGATTTATGTGAATGTCAGTGGTCGGTTTGACCGATGAAGAAAATTTTCTTTGAACTGTTTGCCAATTTCATGTTAAAGCATTGAATTTAAGAGTATTTTGGGGAACAGGTTTAAGGGAAGATAGGCTTGAAAAATATGAGGTTGGCTATGGTGCGGCAATTTGAGGAACCATAAGGCAAGATAGGGTAATCAGAAGGCCCCGGGAGAGTTGACCGGCGGGTTCCCAGCAGTGTTATTTCTATTAACTGTAACTGTAACTGAAATAGCAAAATAACTGAAAAATGTCTTGCAGTTAACTGTAACTGTAACTGAAACTGAAAAATACTGAATAACTGAAACTGTAATAGTAACTGAAAAACAAAAACTGTATAACTGAAAAATTACAAAAGTTAACTGAAAAATAAAACATGAGTGTTTTTCTTACGTACTTTTTGAATGGTAATACTACTGTAGTCTACAGTCAGTTTTTTATACTCATTTCACTCTGGTTTCTTTTAAGTTTTCTATGCTTGTTTCACTTCTGGTTCCGTTTAAGTTTTCTATGCTAGTTTCACTTCTGGTTCCTTTCAGTTTCCTATGTTCATTTCACTTCCGGTTCCTTTTCCTTTCATTGTGTTGTTGTTGGCGCTAAACCGTAAATTCGTAAAACAATCCATGACTACGACAATAATGTTTAAGCCAAGTAGTGGTAGAAAAGTAGAAAGTGCCGTGTGGGAACATTTTGTTTACGAAGCCGCAGACGACAAAAGTCGATGTTGTGTTCACACCATTGCTGGCAAGGACGTTGAAAACCACGAGTGTGGCACGCTAATTGTCGGAATAGAGCAAGTGTTAATCTGAAACATCGTGTTTTCCTTAAAGTAAACCGACAGTACGTTAAATACTTTGATTTGCTGAGTAAATATTTCTGGTAACTGTTCAGAATACTTGTAGTCAGTGTGTCATTAGTCATGACTTGTGAAAAAAATAATTGATGCTATAACTGAAATATAAAGAGAAATAACTGAAACTGTAACTGAAAAATAAAAAAAAATAACTGAAACTGAAAAATCTGATTTCAGTTAACTTTAACTATAACTTTAACTGAAAAATTATAAATTAGATAACTATAACTGTAACTGTAACTGAAAAACCATAACTGAAATAACACTGGTTCCCAGGTAGGCTACGTAACTGATTGATTGAATTTCATTCATTCATTCATTCATTCATTCATTACTTGAATTTGTATAGCGCCTCTTCAAGGGAACTACTCAGAGGCGCTCCCAACCCAAGCGTGGCCAAATAGGATCGTTTTAAGTTGAGAGAGGAATGACTGAGAAGGGGTTCTAGGAAGGGAGCGGAGTGTCAGAGGTAGGCCATTCCAGGTCGAGGGGCCAATCACAGAGAAGGCACGGAATTTAGAGTAACCCTTCAGAAATTTGGCATTTACCATTACGATTACGATGGCGATGTTGATTTATAAGGTGGTGTAATCGTTTCATTGTCCGAATTAATTAAGATCAACTGGAAAGAAAGAAACTTTTTAAATAAATACTGCCTCTGAAGTAATTCATACCACTGTAGGCATTATGTACTAAGGGGTCGTCCATTAATTATGTCAACATATTTTAGGCAGTTTTTAACCCCCTTCCCCCTTGTCAACAACTGTCAAACACTGACGGACCCCTAAAAAATTATGTCAATAATCCCATAACCCCCCCTACAAAAAAGAAACACAATGGCTCAATACATGTAGAATCATTTTTTCAAATTGTTTTACACTAAAAAATGCAATCTCGAATTTCAAAATAATTTTATATGAGTTTAGTTTATTACCAGCTTTTAGTAGTATTAAACATTAAACACTTTATACATTTTTAGATTACTTAATGTTTTTGCTACCATTTTGAAGGGTCTGTGTTGATTCATTGGTAAAAAATTTGTTGACGTCAAATTTTACCGAACCCCCTCCCCTTGTCAACAACTGTAAAACTTTTCAAAACCTCCTCCCCCTATTTTGTTGACATGATTAATGGACGACCCCTAAAAACTATTGCGAAGGGCCAGGAGGGTTGACCAGGGGGTCCACAGGTGGGCTCCGTATCCCAGAACAAGCTGATAACTGTTTCCATAATTCTGTTATTAAGTTGCGGCTGTGTCTGCTTATTTTCAATAAACGAATATTGATTGATTGATTGATTGATTGATTGATTGAGGGTAAAAGAATAACTTATAGCTTACTGACGTAAGGCAATACGAGGTATACGTTATGAAATGTCTGTAGATCAGTTTCAGACATCAATTCCGATGATTTAAGAGCAGAGACAACGAAGGCTTCATTCAAACGAAACTGATTTCCTTTGTATTATTATTACGCATTTATTAAGCACCACTATTAACTGACCAAGTATCGAGGAGCATAGCCAGAAAAGAATTTAGTAGGGGGTTTTAAGTTTTCGGGGGTTTCCATTGGAAATGGTAGGAAAGTTCATTTTTTTTGTATTTCGCATATAATTGCATAGAAAAAAAATTCGGCAATTTTTTGGGGGGGGGTTGAACCCGTAAACCCCCCTTAAATACGCCCATGCAAGTATCTATCTATGGCTCTTAGCAGTTGTGAGTTAAGGACTTGCCGAGGTCCCTACGCAGTAAACATCTAAAGTTGTTGTTGTACTTGGGCTTAACGACACTTTTCATATCGAAGATGATTAGTGTCGGAGGCAGAGAACAACCTCGTACTCCACGTTTATATTGCGACCGAGCCACCCGCAGTAAAGATCCGAGAAATAATTCATCTCTGATAAACCGACCGACCCGGAATCGAACCCGGGCCGCCGACGTGGCGAGCGGGCTACCAACCCACTCGGCCACTCAGGATCTCTAACATCTAAGTGGAGAAGGCTCGAACCTGTAGGCCTACTCTGCGCTCTAACCAATCGGCCACCGTGTTCCACCGTGTCCATGTAAACCAGCAATAGAACGTTTCTTTAGATTTCCAACAACAGAATATCCCTGCAAACACGTCTTTGATATTTGAATCTTCAAGGTGCGTGGTACAGATAATTGCTAGTTTGACACGACACACAGGGATATGAATGGCCGCTGATCAAAGGCCGACTCCCCACCTGTCACCACGTACGGCACACACGACCCAATTATTACGGCGCCTGCGCACTGACGCTGCACATCTAATTGGCCGAAAGCGGGTCACAACGATGCACGCTTTAACCTCAGACGCGTTACTAAGCGACGAGTACGTGGTTTATTGCGCTCGCTGCTTGGCAACGGTTGGCCATATAACAGGTCAAGCGAACCAGGCTGGAGACAAGCGACCTGCAAAGCAGCACGACACTCTACGACTGAGAGTTTTACTGCTGGTTGTAACACAACGTAGCGGGTGTAAAGCCTATGCTATCTTTTGGAGTAAAGTAATAGCATTAACCCTGATCTTGAGTTCGGTTACTTAATATTCTCATTATTTGGCTCCTGTTGGTCACCATGTATGTCATGTTCAAAGTTCATCCAATCAGAAAACAGTTCAGTTTAAACACTTATTCATTAATGATGAATAATATGATGTATTGTATTTGAACACTTGTTATAGCGTCCCTACCAGATTGCCCATTCAGAGGCGCTCCCGACTACTGCGCGGACGCTGAATCGGAGTTTCACGCCGAAGCGCATGAGCAATTGCGAGTGAAGGACTTGCCCAGGGTCCCTACGCGATGATGTAGGCCTAGGCCTATATATATTACACATATATGTATGTATAAGTCAATCTCGTCTAGGGTATAATTAATTCAATTAAGAGTCATTAGGCCTACTCTAACCTCTCCCTACCTAAACCAGCACATTCTAGTCTTAATATAATTATTATAAAGAGGAAACCTAAATACCTTCCACGCAGACGTAAATTGGTTTATGTAGCGATCATCACTTTCTTCAGCATTCGACAATCACACCTTCCATGATTGTAGATCGTAGTGTATGCAGATTCGTAGATCGTAGCAATTCGTGGGTCGTACGTTTCATGTTGAAAACAGTTTCCTTCGCTTTCTAACATTGATCTAGTAACACTGTTGCAGTCTAAATGAAATGAACAAAAAAACTAAACAATAACTTGTAAGTAATTAATAAAACACACCACATAAGCATAATCAAAACATTCTAGTTGAACAACGAATGTTCCTTGATGTAGTATTTAACTCCTCTACGAGTCCGAAGTAAGATTATTCGCAAGTGACTATTGACCACGACGATTACAATTTGTGACGGCAAGCTTATAGAATCGGGGACTCAAATATGTAATGCGTCAGTTTCGCCATATACACGGCATATTTTGGCATGTTGCCATTGGCCGCCATAAAAGTGGATCGCTCCGCTCTGATTGGCCGATTTAAATGGGATAATTATGGAGTAGCCTACAGGTTACATATCAAATACTTCCACTAGACCTATATTTAGAAAGTTTCGTAATTAGAAAACATGGACGACACTAACCCTAACCCTGATCCTAACCAACGAGGTAATAGAAGAACGATCCTAACCGACCCTCACGACGCGTAACAAAGACGCATCAGCTTAACCTAACCGACAACTTTACGTCGTGAGGGTCGGTTAGGGTCAGGGTTAGGGTTAGTGTCGTCATTAGACAGATAAGGTTACGGCATAATGCGTCTTATGAAACAGTTACCTTTAAAATATATAGTCCGCGGTCATTTTAGGTCATGGCCTGCATTTATTTAAGGTCAACCAATCTCGCAGCCGCCCGTTTTTTGCGGCCAATGCGAACATGCGCAAATATGCTGCGTATAAGACGAATCGTTGCGGTTCATCGGAAAAGTTGAGTCCCCGATTCTATAAGCTTGCCTTTGTGACTATGTCAGTTCACAAGACAACGAAGCTCATTGAAGCTCAAACCTTGAGCTGTTCGATCGCTCGTTACAGTTTCACTCGACCATGTAGAAATACAGCTCTCACCTAGATCACGTAGTCTACGTAGACCTTTCGCATCGATAAACTCGACGTTTTAAAATGATATTTCAACGTTTAAGCGCTTTGTCCCTTTGGCAGGACAAACTCTACTACCACGGTAGGTAAAACACCTATCGTCTCGATCTGAAACTTATCGAGGCTACGATCAATTAGGAGGCAAACCCTCCCTCAAACTTCACGACGTCCATTACCGACGACGTCGCTCTCCTTCCTCATCCATCCGAAACGTTCAGGGCGCATGCGCAGCAGACGATAATCCATCCCTTGGCGGTTGAACTTTAAATTAGCCAATTAAAGAGCTCCAACACCTCATCCGTAAGTCCGTAACCAAGCCTCAAGGCAAGGACCAATATACACAGGACTGGAATCTCCTTATGTAAGCGCGTTGGAGAGAAAATGGCGGCTCATGGAGCCTGGCCACCTAGCGACAAAGGCGTAGAACCTCGTGTTTACCATGCTAAACGCCTATCTCCGTAGTTTAGATTATTTAACTGAAAGTCATTAAAAATATCTTTACATTTATTATTATTTACCTTTCTTTGCTCCTTAGAAACTGAAATAAAAATAATTCTGATTTGTTTTCCTCAAATTCGTGCAATTAATCGCTGAACAACACATCGGGTTCACCATGCATTTTTACGTCCAAAGACGCTCCTTACACCCGCATCGCCAGGTGGCGCCAGGCTCGTTGCCTTAAACCGGAAGTACACGATATTATCGCGAGTAACCAGTCCTTTAATATAGAGTCCTTGGCCTCAAGGTAAATCTTCCCAGGTTAGGGGTCGTCCATTAATTATAATAATAATAATAATAATAATATCTTTTCTTTAATTTAGCGCCTGACAAACGCACTGCGCTGTACATTTACATGTTATGCAATTGAAACAATCTTAACTAGTTAACTACTGACAGAACAGACAGCCTGTAATACACGGTGCTAATAGCAGTCTACAAAGCAAATCCGCCCTACGGGGCTCGAACTCGGTACCTCTCGCTCTCTTCGCCAGATGTTATTTAACGCGCCACCGGACCCCCCATGTCAGCAAAATAGGGGAGGGGTTTGGAAAAGTTTGACAGTTGTTGACAAGGGGAGGGGTTCGGTACAATTTGACGTAAAAATTTTTTTCCCCAGTGAATCAAAAAAGACCCTTCAAAATGGTAGCGAAAACATTAAGTAATGCTAAAAATGTATAAAGTGCTTAATGTTTAATTCTACTAAAAAGCTGGTAATAAACTAAACTCATATATTTTGAAATTCGAGATTGCATTTTTTAGTGTAAATTAAAAAAAATGATTCTACATGTATTGAGCTATTGTGTTACTTTTTGTAGGGGGGGTTCTGGGATTGTTGACATAATTTTTAGGGGGTCTGTCAATGTTTGACAGTTGTTGACAAGGGGAGGGGTCAAAACTGCCTAAAATTTGTTGACATAATTAGGCTAATGGACGACCCTTTATTAGATTATAATGTCCCTAAATGGCTGGTTCTATGCGCTGTTTTCTAATTAATACAGAGTCCCTAATTGTTAAGGTTTATTATCATCTTAACCACAATCAGTTCAAAGCTATAACGTATATATAGGCCTACATAGTCATAGATAAAAGGGTGTGTAATTACTGAGGATATCGTTACAGCGGGCCTCACAAGAACAGAAGTCTCATTTCATGATTTCACTGCGGATTGTAGGCCTATTGCTGTCGTTCCACTCACGTAGAAATGTGTTGTGTTTCATCATGCATATTCACATTTAGCATATCTAATTAAATTGCTTGTCCACCATAGGCTGGTTTTCTGTCTTAACGAACTGAGTTTTCTGGATATTGACCTGATTACGGCTTGGTTTTGCTGCACCATCATCAGTTATGTCTTGGGGGCCGTCCATAAATGACGTCACGCTATTTTGGACGATTTTTAACCCCCCCCCCCCCCCCCTCGTCACACTTCGTCACAAAAAGTAAGACCCCCTCTGAAAATGACGTCACAAAGCTCTGACCCCCTAAAACCAATTTCCATGGCGAAGCAAAATGCTCCTTCATGGAACAAATAGCGAAAGCATGAATATTTTAAAATCTAACGGTGACCAAATATTAAAATAATTAGAAAATTATTAATAATGGTGCCCGTATACATTAAAATAATAAAAAAAATAATTAAAACTTAATCCTAAAATTTAGTGCTGTTATTATTAAAATTAAATTGTTGTTAATTGTTAAATTTAATAACACAGACCTGATGTGACGTCACACTACTCAGACCCCCCCACCCCATGTCACACATCGTCACAAATTTTCGACCCCTCCCCTCCTAGGTGCGTGACGTCATTTATGGACGGCCCCTTGTGCATTAGACACCGGCGCAATAGAAGTTACTAATTAGTACTCTGCTTCTAATTATTTATACAATACGCATATGAAATGATTAGCGTAGAAAGCTTCTTCTCCTGGTGTTCAATTACATTTCCCGCATCCTGTATATTGTATAAGAACACCTGACTTAGTTTCTTAGTTTATACTGCTCCCATAGAAATCCCGAACCATTTGTATAAGTTGCGTTTGTATTAGCTTGTGAATTTCAATAAACGAGTATTGTATTGTATTGTATGTTGTTTCCCTATTGATCATATCGCTTCATAAGAAGTGACTTAAACTTGATTATATGGAATGATTAGTTTTCCAACAGAGCTGTGGGGAGTTTGACATAGTGCAGCTACAGTAGGAGAAAACCATCATCATGAGGACAGAGGAGAGATGCTTAGAGAAGGAGATAATTCAAGGCACAATACCAGGCTCTCGTGCACGATGAAGACCCCAATTGAATTGGATGGACAACATTAAAACATGGACTGAAAAGACTCTATTCGAACCAGTCACACAGGCCTAATTAGGCTAGTGGTTTATTTCTATCATGCCCGAGAAAAGTTGGCCGGCGGCGGC
Organism: Aporrectodea caliginosa; assembly: GCA_020284085.1. Taxonomy (NCBI): domain Eukaryota; kingdom Metazoa; phylum Annelida; class Clitellata; order Crassiclitellata; family Lumbricidae; genus Aporrectodea; species Aporrectodea caliginosa. The sequence continues at coordinate 2,220,962 of JACEVL010000526.1, forward strand.
GTTTCAGTTGGCAGCGACTTGAATCGACTTCATCAGAGTAATTTCCTTCGGCCTTGGCTGTGCAACGGCGCTATATAATACAGGTCGTCTTATTGTTATTATTGCGCATTCAACAATAGATTAAGAAGTTTGATTTTGCTTTATAAGTTACCATACGTTCCGCAGCTGTGCTATTCTGTGCTGAAATTGATCAAATAATTCTGTCTCATGCCACCTTATAAGGTGGTAGGCTATTGCTCAGTTACTAAATTACTGCGCATTCCCTATTTAATAAACGACAGATGTTAGTATATAGTAAACCTCTTTAGTAAATGAAAGTCCTATCCTTACGGTTCCTATAGTTCTCATGTGTTGCTCGGGAACAAGTAATATAAGCTAATATTGGGTGTGCGTGTGTTTGTGTTTGTGCAGATCTACGTGTGCGTGTGTGTAGGTAGGTTCGTGTAGGTGTGTGTGTAGGTGTGTAACCTGTAGGTGTGAATGTGTATGTATGTGTGTGTGTGTGCGTGTGTGTGTGCTTGTATGTGTGTGCGTGTGTTAGGTGTATGTATGTGTATACGTGTATGTGTGTGCGCGTGTGTGTAGGTGTGAGCTTGTATGTATGTGTATATGTGTGCTTGCGTGTGTGTGTTTATGATAGAGTGTTGGTGGTCACGCAAGAGGTTCGTTCGTGTTTCTTTCCGTCGTCGAAGTAATTAAACTCTTCGTTCGGATCCTAATAAATTAACCGACATACACGCACGCGCGCCACGCCATCTATCGATCACGATGAGAATTACAGCCTCTGCAGCCATCTAGCGGTGCTTCTGTTTGATGAGTGTTGGCACAAATTTAGAATTTGAAGGAAGATATGAAGAAAGGAGCGAAGGAAAGAAGAAGAAGAAAGGAATGTGAGACAGTGTGGATGAAGAAAGGAAGAAATAATGGTTAGAAGAAATGAAGAAATGGAGGAAGAAAGGAAGGTTAGAAGAAAGAAAAAGGAGAGAAGGGCCTCTCTCCCACTCTCTTTCCCCTCGTCCTTCCCTGTCTCTCTCTGCCTCTCTCTCTCTCTCTCTCTCTCTCTCTCTCTCTCTCTCTCTCTCTCTCTCTCTCTCTCTCTCTCTCTCTCTCTCTCTCTCTCTCTCTCTCTCTCTCTCTCTCTATTTCTCTCTCTCTGCTCTCTCTGTCTGTCTCTGTCTGTCTCTTTGTCATCTCTGTCTGTTTCTGACTGTCTGCAGGGGTATCTTTCTGTCTGTCTCTCTCTCTCTGTCTCTCACTCACTCGCTCTCTCTGTCTCTCTCTGTCTCTCTCTGTCTCTTTCTGCCCCTCTATCCCTCTATCTGTCTCGCTCTGTCCACTCTCTCTCTTTCCTGTCTGCTCCCTTGCCTTCTTTCCTCCTCCTCCTCCTCCTCCTCCTCCCTGAAGGTCTTTCATGGACTGATGCATAATTTAGGCGCCAAATGAGAGTCTGAACAGAGGAAATCTGTTGGTCTGTCTTCTTCCACGACAACAGGTGTCTCAGCACTTGCAAGGCATCGTTCAATCATGACTCCCTTGCAATGCTTCCCCGCAGCAGCCTCTGCCTCCAGCCACCATCTCATTCATTCGCTCAAACCACTCTCTCTCTCTCTCTCTCTCTGCGCTTACTACTTTCATCATGCTTTCCACCACAGGGCTTCACAGACTGGCTCCTCTCCTCCTACTACTGCTACTGCTACTGCTACTGCTGCTGCTGCTGCTGCTGCTGCTGCTGCTGCTGCTGCTGCTGCTGCTGCTACTACTACTACTACTACTACTATTACTACCACTACCACTACTGCTACTATACCACTACCACTACCACTACTACTACTGCTACTGCTACTGCTACCACTACCACTACCGCTACCACTACCACTACCACTACCACTACTGCTACTGCTACTGCTACCACTACCGCTACCGCTACCACTACCACTACCACTACCAATATTTCAATGGCATTTATGATTCACTTATCAGAATGCATCTGCTTTCATAATACAAAAGATTCTGTAATCGACAGAACACGCTCAGATACACAACTTAGGTTTCACTGCGGCTCCTTATGATAGTATGCAAATATATGCAAATCCTCTCATGAGTATTCTGTAAGGCTTGTTGTCAGTGGCTGACGGAAAATTCTCGCGAGATTTCAATCGAGGGATGTTGTATGAGAACTGGAGAACCTCTTGAGATTGCATAAGGAGAGTAATATCGCTAGCTCTGACCTAGTACCTCAAACTGATAATAGTATTAAGGTCTTGTTGCTAACTGTCCATTGAGACTATCTGACCTTCCTGTTGTAGAGATAACGTAAATAATCTCGCGAGACTTGCTTAAATGTCGGCCGCCAAATCTCGCGAGATCTTGCAAACTACGATGAGGTAAAGTCCGGTCCATCGCTGTGGATCGACTTTACATGCTATCTCACATACATGTATAGTGCAACGAGATACAATAGAAGCCTATTCGACTAAATTCAATGCAAATCAGACACTAAATCATGCAGTATAAGCTGTGCGACATTTTAGTGCAATAAAAATTATGCATAAGGACCTCATTTTAAAATATGGATGCAGTTGAAGGCGTGTGACCTCTCTGTCTCTGTCTCTTTCTCTCTATCTGTCTGCCTCTGTCTCTGTCTCTGTCTCTGTCTCTGTCTCTGTCTCTGTCTCTGTCTCTGTCTCTGTCTGTCTGTCTGTCTGTCTGTCTGTCTGTCTGTCTCTCTCTCTCTCTCTCTCTCTCTCTCTCTCTCGCTCTATGTCTCTGTCTCTGTATCTGTGTCTGTCTGTCTGTTTATGTCTCTCTCGGTCTCTCTCTCTCTCTCTGTCTCTCTCTCGCTCTCTCTCTCTCTGCCTCTCTTTCTCTCTGTCTCTCTCTGTCTCTGTCTCTCGCTGTCTGCCTGTCTCTGTCTGTCTTTGTGGCTGTCTCTGTCTGTCTCTCTCTCTCTTTATATAATGATTATTCAGTGTGCAGATGATGTTATTGATGTGCAATATATACCTACTGTAGATAAAACAAGTAAGTGTGTGTGTAGGCTATATTATTCTATCAGTGCAAGTGTGCATTTATATGTATTTGTGTCGGTTGCCTGCGGAAAAGTCCCATCTAGGGCGGTTTATTATATGCTCTACGGCCACCTGGCGGTTGGCCTTCATCGTTAATAATAGATGAACATAATGGCGGCCAGGCAAGTATTAATCAATGCTCTTTGGAAGCTGTTCGTTTCCAAGACCGGTCTCTTTTCGAATGGAGCGTTGTGATAGTAAACCTTTTCTGACGGGAACTACTGTCCAATCGAGTGTCTTGTAGGCTAATTTCCGATTTACTGCATCACAAATTTTATGAGACGTTCTGCCACGGGAGAAAAGTTACCACCAGGGCCGATGAGAGGGGGTCAGGGGGTCTGCTGCCCCGGGGCCCGGTTCCATGGCAGGGGCCCCTGTATATATGACGGATGCTTCGTGAATCGTCATGCATGATAAGGTTAATGGGGGACTCTGTGAGCAGTTCCTTTAAGCGGCGATAGGCGTCGCCAGTATGTGATGTGGTCAGACTTTAGACAACTTTAGCGTAAATAAACCATAGACATCATATATTAAATGTAAGATGTCTATGAAATAAACCTACCGCACAACAGAGCACACATTTTACCTAGAGTAGCCAAACTATATCCCATCCTGGCGCCACCTATAGCAGCCATTTTTACAGAGTCCCCCATTGCTTCAATTTAATAAAGTTCTAGGTGATGACGCGTTATAGAGCTTAATTGAATTTCTTTACAAAAACGGAAGCCACCAACGAATGTGACTGTGGAAATGAAACTGAAGAGGTTGGCAATGTTGCAGACAAAAACAATTTAATAGCTATGTCACTCAACACAATCTCAGTTGCTCAGTCACAGGATTTAGGGCTAGCATAGTAACAAACGTAGGTCATCACTCATCGGAATGATTTCGGACTAGCTTTTGGTTCAAAGTTAACTGATGCAGACAAATTTCCATTTCTGACTGAATTCTATTCTCCTCCAGAATCAAATGCTTGGCCTTGCATTTCTCATTATGCACTCCTATAGTAAAAAATAATAGCGACGCCACTGCTTGCAAAGGCTGTCCTACTATTTCAATTATTTTAAGTCACATTAACTGTTTCAATCACTTGAATTTCAAAAACACTGTGCTTATCAGCATTATATTGAGATTCATCAGTAGTCACCCTAGAATAGATTATTGGTTTTCTGGCAGCCATACAATCTTTTACTAGATGCAAATTTTATGACTTAAAATTTGAGTTATTATCCAAATAAATAATAGGCCTACTAATACTATAATTTGCAGCTGGATATAAGCACAGAATAGATAAAGCGCTACGCTTTATCTATTCTGTGATATAAGTTATCTTCATAACCAAATTACCAAATATTTTAACTATATTCCTTCCAGTTGATGATGATGAATTACCATCAGAAATCTGGAACTCAAAAAAGGAAAGATAGATTACCAAGAGTCAGGAATGCAAACGAGAGACAGACACTCCTTCAGAGTCTTGAATTTTTAATTTAATCAAAAGCGAATGATGCAGCAAATCAAGTTGACAATAGCATTGCTATAGCAGTAGAGCAACAGCAGTAGTAGTGGAGTTGATTATCATGGTAAAGAGCGAGTTGTTGATGTAGTCTATACAGACAATGCAAGTGACGTATCCTCACCTCTTGAAATTGATATCATAATCATTATGATGCGACAACTGTCATTTAAAAATCATTTATCACATTCACATAATTACATTTTCATGTTTCTGGAAATTTCTTTATAATTAGAGTCAGAGATGGACCTTTTAAACCAGAAATTGATATTTACATTAACTTTAACTATTATTATTATTAATAACCTTATTATTATTCATTAATGTAATTGAATAGCCCTTTTGCAGGCTTACATCAGACTTTGGCTTACTGATAAAATTGAAAAAACGAGGGGCCCTGAAAGACCATGAGAAGTGTCTGCCCCGGGGCCCGCCTTGGCTCTCGGCGCCCATGGTTACCACATCTGGGGTTTCTAGACTAAATATACTCTGAGGTTATTGGTGTTATTGACAAATTTCTTCTCAATTAGTCTACAAAAACCTATCAGTACTATGCTATACTAATTTAATTCCCTCCTTCAAAAAGCGGCTCAAAACTCACTAAATATTTCTCTTCGGGCCTTCGGCTTTAAAACACTTCGATATTATAACTGCATCTTCTCCAGGTGTCTGACTACAGATATTATATAGACCTATATCCGCGCCTCACATTCACATTTCGGTATGACCATGTGCGCGTTACAAATTTAATAATAATGATAGTAGTAGTAGTAGTAGTAGTAGTAGTAGTAGTAGTAGTAGTAGTAGTAGTAGTAGTAGTAGTAGTAGTAGACTAGCAGTAGTAGCAGCAGTCAGTGTTTCCGTTGACGCCCAGCAGTAGTAGTATAGTTGTAGTAATGCTATGCTATACTATAGTCCTACTATACTGCCCTAATAAAAATGTTATGTAGGCCAAGAACAGAAAGTGCAAATAATTATCAGGTAACCATGGGAGTCAACAGCGTGTTCTGCCGCACATAGGGAGAGAGCCCAAGCAACGGACCCTCCATACAGAGCTGATGCTGACAGCGCACGCTCGGAGTTCCTGCAGAATGCGTTGCATCAAAGACGAGGAACGACACCACCTGAGAGCGACTGCATGCGCCGCAGGTGTCGCGGGTCTATACCTGTCTCCGGGAGATGGCGCTGTTGCTGCTGGTGACAGAGGCTTTGACACTACTTCCGGTTGGGCTTTTTTCGTTCGCGCGCCACTGCTGTTAGGTGGATTCTAATTCTAAGACACAGACTTCCGGGAATGAATTGAATCAGAGAGAGAGCGGATGCGGGCGATAAAAGCGGAGTTTACGATGCTTCCGGTGAAAGTGACGCGTTTTATGCTTGTGCATCTATCGCGTGCGTCCATTGGTAAGGTAATAATGTACCTGAACATTTATATAGCGCCCCTTTAAGATATCTGCACAGAGGCGCTTTCTGCGCTAGCCTATATGATGTTAAATGTTATTACGAAATAATATTTTACATCAATTAGCAAAACAATGCACAGTAAGCTGAAAGGGGCACCAGTGGGGGCCCACGCGCACAAGAGGAGCCAACCAACGGATTCCCGTCGACAGCTGAAGCTGGCATGGATGTTCAGAGTCTCTGGACCAAGTTGCGTCGATAGAGTAGAGCAACGACAGGTGACAGCGTTCTCGAGATTAGGCCTACGATAACAAAGTGAGAAAAGATAATATATGGCATTGTAGAAGACCAGTCCTTGAAGGTATAGCCCAGAGGCAGCCATAATTATGAAGTGTTAGAGATATCATTTTCTTAGCCTCGGTATCAGAGGTCGGGTGGCCAGTCATCTCCCTCACCGTCTCATCTTCCAATCGACAGTATATACGGTCAATGTACTCATAGATGAATTGGCTAATAGATGGAGCAGAAATCTCAAACCAAATTTCTCTCCTGGCGGGAATTTGAACCTCGACCTATAGGTTGACACTCCACTGACTCCAGCACGCTAACCACTACACTGTGTGTGTGTGTGTGTGTGTGTGTGTGTGTGTGTGTGTGTGTGTGTGTGTGTGTGTGTGTACATGCATGGCAAGTCATATCTTTCACTGTAAAGTTAAGTAAAGGATGCAGCGAAAAGACGAAACAGTGTAATTTGTAGCAACGTATGGTGCGGCCTGGCTATTTTAATAGCAACCTCTTCAGTCCTTTGAGTCGTTGTCATTTATACAGCGCCAGCATATACGGGGTCAGAAACGCATGCATGGTTATAACGTTGGGCTTAATTTCTTCGTGAAAATCACTAGGTCGGTGGCGCCTATGAAAGGGTTAATCTTTGAGGATGCTCCTACTTTTACTATGCTGCGTCACGATATTAAGGCGTCGCAACATAAATGAGTGATTGAGCGCCGCCTGGCGACGGAAGATGAGGCCATCTAGCGAACGGAGAGGCGGATGAGATGGAGGCATAAAACGATTCTAAGTCACAGGGCATGGAGCTGGATGGATGGATGGATGGATGGATGGATGGATGGATGGATGGATGGATGGATGGATGGATGGATGGATGGATGGATGGATGGATGGATGGATGGATGGATGGATGGATGGATGGATGGATGGATGGATGGATGGATGGATGGATGGATGGATGGATGGATGGATGGATGGATGGATGGATGGATGGATGGATGGATGGATGGATGGATGGATGGATGGATGGATGGATGGATGGATGGATGGATGGATGGATGGATGGATGGATGGATCGATCGATCGATCGATCGATCGATCGATCGATATCGATGGATGGATGGATGGATGGATGGATGGATGGATGGATGGATTGAGAGATTGACAGACAGACGAGAGACGACAGGCAGATAGAGAGACAAACAGATAGCTAGATAGATGAATAGGTAAAAAACACATGTACGCGCGCATTTCCGCTTAGGCCTATAAAAATTATTATGTTTCGGTAAAGCTAATGAACAAACATGCGATATTTGCAAACTGTGTCTCTTGTGTTTCAGCCTGGCTCCTCAGTCTTCAGCCAAGACTGGTGCCTTGTTCGGCTATCAGTTGGAGCCTTGTTTTAATCTTCTGGAACCCTGCTTTCCTCTGGTGACTGGATTGGAACGACGTTCTCTAGCACCAGTTGAAATCAGCTTTCCCGTTGATCTAATCGACGCCATACATTTGACGTCAAGGATGCTAGAAATCGTGGTTGAGTCACGTGATTTACAGCAACAGAATGGCCACCGTCATGACGCCTTCAGCAGGCCAGCAGCACTTCGTCGATTGGAGAAGGATGGTCAACATTTTATTTAAAGAGGGAAGGGCATCCAGACACAGGGATCAGAGGACTATTATATGACAACTTGCGGATGAATAGCTCCGGATATTAAAATGATGAACCATAGGCGTAGCTACATTGAGGCACGAGGAGGCAGTTGCCTCCTCTTACTTTTTTATATACTGGAACTTCGATTGACGAATGACCACAATGACCAGGATTTTGCCAATGGTCTGTGAAGTTGCCTCCTCTTGAATTTAAGTCTCGCTACGCGCCTGACTATAATGAACTTAAAGTGATTAAATGTAGTGGTAGTGCTTTTGTAAATATTTTCATGATTCTGTGGACCACGACAGATATTTAACAATTATGGAATACACAATCGGACGAATTAATTAATTAATTAATTAATGGATAAAGGAATAATTAAGTCACTCACTCTATCACTCGCTCACTCACACACTAACTAACTCACTCACTCACTCAATCAATCAATCAGTCAATAAATAAAACCGCTCATTCACTGACTAAATTACTGTCATTGACTCGCTCACTGATTCACTTACTCAGTGGCTCAGTCAGTCATTCAATCGATCGATCGATCGATCGATCGATCAATCAATCAATCAACTAATCAATCAGTCAATCAACTCATTCACATATCATTCACTGACTCACGTGTGCACTCGATGAAGGAACGAATGCATTATTATACTGCTTCACCGAATGCAAACAGACTACCAACAAAATAAGTAAGCAAGCAAGTAAAGTAAGCATATTCTTTATTATACCAATTGCATATCCGCACTTTGGTGTACATACATTTATACAGAGTACAACATTCTTATTATAAATGATCTGCGTGTCAGATTGTCCGCTTGTGGAATAAAACAGTCATGTCATCTCGGTTGCAGAGAATAGGGGAGCGGCTTTTTTGTCTGTGGGGGTGGGGTGGTGGGGAGTAGCCCATGGAGTACATGCCCGGGTTTCCCAAGACCGCAGAGAAGAGGCGTGAGTCAGCAGTGTGGCAAAGATGTTCAAACACGATTCACAATCATGGGAAGCAAACAGATCAATAATATTTATTAACAGATGAATTTCTCTTCAAAGAGATTTACTGAATTAATAGACTCCGAAGTCAACCAACAGTTTAGCCTCTATTCGATAGATGTCAGGCTAAGTCTGATGTTGTGGTCACTCGCCAGGTGACGCCTTATCTTCGTCTTCTTCCAATGCCCATCATCATGTAAGTGGGATCCAACAGGTTGCTTTTCCTCGGCGCTTTTCTTCTCTGCCTCGGTTCCTCCACTTGTTCGTCTGGGGAACCGAATGACGATGGGTAAGTACCGTCGTTTCTTGTATCCGCACCCGGCTGTCCATCAAAGACTTCCGGCCACTCGACGACGTTCTCAGAATTTGAATTAGCGCCGCCTGGCGAACGGTCGATTCTAATGAAGCGCTTGATCGCATCGACGTCGTCGTTCTCTTGTGCTCGCTGACGTGCGTCCAAAGTCTCTGAAGCGTATCCTCTGACCAGAAGGTCATCGCTAGGGTCATGGTCACGTCGGTTGCGGAAGGTTTCACATAAGTAGCTCGGATCGGACAGCTCACACACTGACCAGAACAACAGAGTCAAGCAGAGAACGGATCAGCTAAATGCAGAGGTTATATAAAGAACTGGATTGTTTAGTTGCTGTTCACCGTACTTTGCTATAAAAAAAATGATTAGCGTCGCCCTCCTTCATTCTCCAGGCTTCGGACTGGCACTACATGTATCATAGTAGCGGCGAAGACAATAGAACTAGAGAAACGGCTGTGTCGTATTTTATAGGGCTTCCGGCGCTTGACGCCAACGATAGTGGCGCATCCTCAGGCCAAGTGGTAGGCTTATACGCGTCTCATGCAAACACGTGCATTTACCACGCCAATTTGAATGTGGAAATCAAATTTATAAATATTATCAGTTTAATTTTTGCCTCGGTTGAATCGGGTTTTAGTTGTTTCTCATTCATTCACATCCTAGTCTACCAGCAAGATGGAGGAATCCTCAGAGCCGTTTTAAGGAGTTTGGGGGCCCTAGGCACAGCCCCGAACCTTAAACGTCATCCGATTTCCGCCGCAATCTCTCACTCTCAGATATATTGCATTAATGCATTGCATGTGCCTATGTGGCATTTTGTTAAATTTATTGATATAGGTCTAGTACTAAACTGCTAACACAGCTAGCACCAAGTTTTTAAGGGGAAATTTTTTTAAAGGGCAAAGTTTTGAATTGTTGGCACGGAGGACTGACAAGGGTGCCGAAAGCAACCTATCACGTCACCCTCACTCCCCTGAGTGCTCGCTCCCGCGATTAAGGGCCTGGCGTGGATCCCAACAGCTGCCAGCAATTCTGGAAGCGTTTGACATGGCATGGAGCCTGTTTTTATGGTTCTGGGATCCGTTTTCAGCTATATGTGAATGTTTATTTCAAAAACGAAACTGTTTAAAGTTTCAATGCTTTTATATAGGCCCTATTTGTAATTTTTCAGGTTTATCTTGACTAGTTTGGATAAAAAAATTAATCTGTCGAAAAATCATAGCCATTCATTGTTAAAAATTGAGATCATAATTATTTTTTGAATATTTGTAAAATCCAGGGGCAAATACCCCCTTTCCCCTCCGGACGCCCATGGCTAACAAAGCAATCTTTGTACTACAAGTGTAAATAGAAAGTTTATTTAACATAGCCTATATACGTTAAAGTTCTTATTGTGAAAATAGCAAATCGGAGATAAAAAAAACAATCATAATCTGCATAATAGAAGGGGTAGAAACTATCCAAATAACTATAATATATTGGATGTGGAAATAAAGTGACAACAGCAGTTTTAGATTTTGTTGACTTAAATAAGTTTGCCAAGTTCACTACCGAGTAGCCTACCGTTGTGAGAAATTTTATTACGCTTTGTTATAATTAAACATTTTAAACAATTTAGAAAATGACTAGATTATAAGATAGAGAGATTTCATATTAAAAATTCATATTAACTTACCAAGACATAAAAAATTCTTTAATGGCGTAATTAGCGTTGTAGAAAGCAGACGAATAAAAGAAAATAATAAATAGGGCCTAAGCCGTGCGGACAGGTTGTGGCGTGCGCCATGCTTTCAACATTATTGATTTTTTGCAGTCTAACTTCTCTAGCGTTCTGCGCAGACAGAACTTATTACCAATAATTATATTTAACTAAAAAGCGTAGGTTTAAAGATGTGTTATTGATCTAACTTTGCAGAACTGTTGGAACTCATTATATTGTTGAGTAATATTATGATATTATTATCGTATTGTTATTACATGGTCGCGATGTAGTTTTGTTTTTGGGTCGCCGCGGGGCCCCCTGTTGCGCGGGGCCCTAGGCACGTGCCTCGCGTGCCTAGGCCTTAAAACGGCACTGGGAATCCTAGCGTCTGCCATATGACGTCCTTTGAGGGTTTAATGGTTAAATGGTCATCCGGTATAGTTTCAACACAAACTATCCAATCTACCATTTTGCAACAAATGTCATCGGGACTATGCTGCTGTAATGCTACTGAACATTCTTTCGCTACAATACGTAGTTCAATGTCCGTCTTGATGTAGCCTACGGGCTTCAGCAGGGCTTGTAGTCGGCTATGCACACAACCGAATTATGAGCATTATGTGAATGCACACACCCGGAGTTGTCTTCTAGAATAAATTATTAGCTAACAACTGAGATATTGTAGTTTAACTAATAAATATGTAGTTAGAAAAGGTAGTTGACTACAAATTGAACATTTTAAGTTTATCATATAAATAGTTAGAAAAAGTAGATTTTGTTGTTGCAACTAATACTTTAACTAATAAATAAGTAGTTAGAAAAACTAGTTGACTGCAAATTGAGAATTTTAAGTTTATCATGTGAATAGTTAGAAAAAGTAGATTTTGTTGTTGCAGCTACTTTTAATGAACATATTTTTTTAGTTAACTACTTTTTAGCTAGCTACTTCTTAGCCATACTTCAAAAGTAATTAAAGTTCTAGTCGTTGACTACTGTAGAACTCAACTCCTTCTTATCACCGCCTACCTGTACCGTATTCCCTACTCAATCCTACCACAAAGTGGCACAAACTAGCCACCATGATGACGATATGATGATGACGACAATGATAATTTCGTTTGGCTTACACATGGAGCTCATCGACAAAGCCAGCAGATTTAAAAGTACGAATGTGATGCCCAGAAGACGACCACTGCTGGATAAGGCGGTCATCATTCAGCTGAAACCCTTTTCCAGATACAAGCCCTGCTCCGTTTCTTGACTCTGACGAAAATCCTTCCTTTCGAATCGCCCTGTAATTTTGTTCTTAACTCAAGCGGTTTCCGACCGACGACGCTTTTAAACAGCACCGTTCAACTTTCTTGGGTCGTTGACTTGCGCAGGCCTGTGCGAGTGCGCAGCCGTTAAGTAACAATGAATATTAATGAAGCGAGCACTAGATTTTTTCTGGTCTGTGCCTAGAACCGCGGTCACGGGACTGTGCAACGCGTTTTTGGTCCGTCACTTTGTAGCCATGCAACGCAGACACTTATGTGAGCAGAAGGCATTTAGAGAGTTAAGCTGAAACACAATCACTAGGTTTGTCTCGGGGTGCTTGATAGTGTAGTGGTTAGCGTGCTGGACTGTCATTCGAGAGGCCTGGGTTCAAATCTCCTCTAAGGCAGAAATTTGGTTCAAGATTTCTGCTCCGCCTGTGCCTCCTAACCAATTCAGCTATAATGCGTACACTGACCGCACACTGTCGGTGGGAAGATGAGACGACGAGGGACGGACTTGCCACCCGTCATCATATGCCGAGGCTAAGTAGACACAATGACGCTAAACACATGCACTGACGCTAAACACAAGGATGTTAAGCACAACGACGGTAAACACAAAGATAGAAGTGACCATCAATTGATGCCTTGATAATTATGAAACGGCGCTAAAGAAGTAATAGATTAGATTCAACAGTGAGACAGACTCTTCTGTTCAAAGCGTCAAACTCAGTCACCAGACAGTTTATGCATAGCCGGTGCCAACTGGCCACGTTAACCTATACTTTTAACGTGTGGCACAGCAAATTCCAGACTTGGAATTTAATAGATGGGGGAGGTCTCTTGGAAACGTTTACACCTGCTTTACCATGGCCACTGAAGGACAGGAGATAACGACCTACCCCACGTCCCTCCCCAGGTCTTCCACGAACCCTACCGTCTGAAAAAAATCGCTGGACCGACCTCAACATGTCCCGATATGATCTGCTAATCAGATTATTATTCCGTTGGATTTTCATTTGCTCCTATAATTGAAACCAGACGCTGGTTCGACACCGGGCACGGTCAAAGATATTTATCTCTGTGGGGTCAGGTACAGTGCAGGCACCTGCCATATGCATACACTCTGTTGACAAGGTAAGGTAACATTATAAGGTATGGTATAATGGAAGGTGAGCTGGAAGTTAAGATAAGCGATACGATATAAGATAAGGTAGAAGTTAAGTCGTCTGATATGATACGATGTAACGTAACGTGCTATGTAAGGCATAAAGCGCCTCTGAGTAGTTATCTTGAAGGGGCGCTATATAAATTCCATAGATAGATAGATAAAGGATAAGGCGGTATACATATGGTGTAAGATAAGGCATAAGGTATAATCATAATGGAAGGTTTAAAGTGAGTAATAAAGGTAAGATACAAGGTATAATGGACGGTTTAAGGAAAGGTGAGGCAAGAAGGTAAGATAAGGGATAAGGTAAGGTGCAAGTTATAGCAAGGTGTAACATTAGGCAGATTAAAACGCAAGGTAAGGGATAAGGTAAAATGTAAGGCAAAGTATAGGGTAAGTTAAGGGGCCGTCCATAAATGACGTCACGCACCTAGGGGGGGTCGGGGGTCGGAAATTTGTGACGATGTGAGACATGGGATGGGGGGTCTGAGTAGTGTGACGTCACAACAGGTCTATGTTATTAAAATTAACAATTAACAACAATTTAATTTTAATAATAACATCACTAATTTTGAGGATTAAATTTTCATTATTTTTTTCATTATTTTAATGTATACGGGCACCACTATTAATAATTTTCTAATTATTTCAATATTTGGTCACCGTTAGATTTTAAGATATTCATGCTTTCGCTATTTATTCGATGAAGGAGCATTTTATTTCGCCATGGAAATTTTGTTTTGGGGTCAGAGCTTTGTGACGTCATTTTTCACGGCGGGTGCTACTTTTTGTGACGAAGTGTGACGAGGGGGAGGGTTAAAAATCGGCCAAAATTGCGTGACGTCATTTATGGACGGCCCCTAAGGTGTAAGGTAAGGCATAAGATGAGGTAGGATTTAAGGTGAGTAACAGATTAAGGTAAACTGTAAGCTAAGGTATAAAGTATAAGTCAAGGTACAAGATAAGGCAAGGTATAAGGTAAGGCATACGGCATAAGGTAATGTGTAACGTAAGTAATAAGGTAAGGTAAGCCGTAAGGTAAGGTATGCAGTACGGTATGAATGCGTGGGCGCACGCAGAAATTGCCTCAACTTACCTCAATGTGCGGTCACCATGGATTCATGTATTATGTTACTGAACATGTCCAACACTCCAACCAATACACTATCACGCACCCCGAGACAAACCTGGTGATTATTTATGTTTTGGCTTCACTGTCTGAATGCTTTCTGGTCACTTAAGTGTCTGAGGTTGCAATTTCATATTTTCTACAGTACTATATAAAAGCATTATTTCTGAATAAATCACTCAAAATTAAATTAACGATATCCAGACAGGAGACAGGACAAGGTGACATACAAATGAACATATTTATAAATATACAACTAATGTAGCCTAACAAGCTGCGTTCTGGTGTTCGGAATAAACGAAAATTGATTGATTGATTGATTGATGATAACGTTTCTCAGGAAGTACGTATTAAACGTGAATTACGATGACATCGTCGCTGTTGAAATCGTGAGTTTCGACCAGATTTCAACATCATGTCACTGACGGAAGTCACGCGACGTTGAGCCAACGCGGAGGCGGCGGAGGATGACGCGCTGCTTCCGGTCTGCTGACAAGAGCGACGAGCGTCTTCCGGAACTGTCGACTCATGACGCAGTAGATGACGAAGTTGACGGGGTACCCAAGTACGATGAAGAGGTTCATGAAGACCGCGACGTTACCCGAGGTCCAGTCGCTGATCAGGGGTACGTTGAGGGTGTTCTCGAAGACGACTATGACCAGGAACCCCGCTAGAGGGACCTCAACCAGTAGCACAAGTCCCACGACAATGACAAGCATCATTGTGGCTGCGCTCCCGTCTGCGAATCGGAAACAGTCCGTGGCTGAGGTGGCAGCGGCCAGGGCGCGGGTCAGCTGGGCCCTGCGCAGGTGGGAGCGACGTATCGTGTTGCCCAGACGGAAGTTGAGGACGACGAGCAGAGAGCAGGGAACCAGATGACCGAAGACGATACGGAACCAGTAGTATACGTTGAAGTAGAGGTTGATGTTGGAACGGAGCGGAGGTACGAAGTCGAAGTAGCAGGCGACCATCGAGTGATGAGATGATCGGAGAGACTGGATCACCAGAGGACTGAACTGCAGCTCCGATAGACGGGGAATCTGTCGACAGAATAATAATAATAGAAGTAATAATAATAATGATGGATGAATGGGGATGATGATGATGATGATGATGAGGAGGAGGAGGATAATGATGATGATGATGATGATGATGATGATGATGATGATGATGATGATGATGATGATGATGATGATGATGATGATGATGATGATGATGATGATGATGGCAATAATAATAATAACAATTATTAATTATTATTATTATAATTATAGTTATAACAATAATAATAGCCTACCCAAAGCAGCTCATAGCGTAATTTTTGGTTCCTGATAGATTAAACTAACCTCGTGACAACAATAAGATAATTACAATGGCAATGATAATTATAACAATAATAAGAACCATAATAATGGCAAAGAATAATAACAGCAAACACAGCCATAACAACAACAATAGCAGATTTCTTGAAGGTGACCTTCTATCTCAGCATTTACTGTACAAGTATCTTTAGCCTACACGGTTTTCCTCTCTACCTCTTCAAAAATTTGCAGCCACTCGCTCGCATCAGCTCTGTTTATAAGATCTTAGACATTGTTGTGCTTTTCGGAAAACAGGGCCAACAGAAATCTTCGTACAGTCATTGTCCGTTTCCAAGTTCAGTCAGTCAGTCTAACTGTTCTGATTTATTTTCTTTTTTGATAAGAAACCGTAACAAAAAAAGAGCTGAAACTTCGTGAAGAGTTAAATCATTATTTTCGTCATGTTAATATACAAATTTATCTAAGGTTAAAATATACAAGGGACGTGTGAACGTAGTTAAAGGAGAGATTTCTGTCTTTCAGACAATGGTTCCCGGGAGGCAGAAGGCTGCTTCCGGAGATTCCCACAGAAAACGGGAGGATTGGTAACACCTCGTGGTCTCCTGCATTGGTTACATATTGGTTACATAACTACATTCAATTTATTTGGTTAGAGAATAGGCTGCGTCCCAACCGCCTGTCTGTGTTAGAGGGCGACGCAAGCTGGCATATTTCAGAGATTTAAATCTCGGGCTAGCACGGTCCTTGCACGGGGACCTTAAATGGCGTGGTGCCTATTCAAACGGGCAGCGGTGGTGAAGGATCTCACCCGATCAATTCATTGAAAAATGAACAGGGTCGAGGCCATACGATGGTCGTAATACATAAACCTGTACAGTTACAGCATATGCTAGCAATGGCTATATTGTGGGTCTCTTTTGAAATGCAGTGTCACTGACCTGAACTGCAATGGCCAGAGCGTAGACGACAAGAGCTGCCTTGACGGCGCTGGGTACGTTGCACAGCCTCTTGGCCAGATCTCTACGACGAACGAAGACGTACCTCTGCAGGGCCAAGGTCACGGTCAGCCACAGGGACGCCGTGTGGAACACGGTCGGCAGGTGATCGGTCAGGAAGATGTAGGGCAGGCACCATTCGTACGGTACCCAGTCGTAGCACCGACCGAGGGTGAAGAAGACGACCAGTGCCGGAATGGGCACGACCCCCGTCAGGGTGTCGGCGATTGCCATGGCAACCAGAATGACGTTCGTGGCGCTGCGCATCGAACGCTGGACGAGAACGAGACACGTCAGACCGTTCGTCACCATGGTAACGGCCACGATGGCCGGGATCACGTGACCGTAGATGGCAACGGCGTGAGGGGTGGCGTTCTCGAGGAGAAGGAAGTAGGGTAGGACGCAGTTGTGGGTGTGCGGGTACTCGGGGTCCTTCGTCTGGGAGTGGTTGCAGACACGAAGGGCTACGTCAGAGGTCATTGTCATATATAGTCGTTGAGGGTTTCAGTCAGCCAGCCAGTCAGTTAGTCGGTCAGTCAACCAGTCAATCAGTTTCTCAGTCGGTCAGTTGGCCAGTCTTTCGTTAGGCCCATGGTTTCTTCGGTCAGTCAGTCGGTTGGTCGGTCAGTCAGTAAGTTTCTCAGTCAGTCAGTCAGTCAGTCAGTCAGTCAGTCAGTCAGTCAGTTTCTCAGTCGGTCGGTCAGTCAGTCAGTCAGTCAGTCAGTCAGTCGTGCGATCGGTAAACCAGAGTAAGTCAATCAGTTTCTCAGTCGGTCATTTAGTCAGTCTTTAGTTAGGCCCGTGGATCCTTCGGTCAGTCAATCAGTCAGTCGGCCAGTCAGTCAGTCAGTCAGTCAGTCAAGTCAGCCAGTCAGACGAGTCAGCCGAGTCAGTTAAGTCAGTCAGTCAGTCAGTCGGTCAGTCAGTCAGTCAGTCAGTCAGTCAGTCAGTCAGTCAATCGATCTTTCATCTGCTCCCACCTAACAACCTCCGGTCAGAGTCTCTGTAAAACAATCGAAGAACCAACTGTCTCTACGTATGTAGTAGAGTTTCATGTCTGTGTGTATGTATAATTATATGTATATGTGTATGTATTGGTCTTGCCCATAAATACGTCTGTGATTCCATATACGTCGGCCCACCTCGGCTGCTTCCCTTCGCCCGCTCCGCTCTTCGAATCGTCTTGAGCTTTTTGTTCCTCGAGTGAGAACGGCCATAGCCCAGTCCCGTGCCTTTGCCTGCATTGGCCCTTCTCTATGGAATCAACTTTCCCCCCTTAGTTCGCACCAGTGGCCCTGCTACATCTTTTCCCTACCTCAAAATTTGTCTTTATTCTCGGGCACTTTCGTAATGGGAGCGCCTCTGATTCGTGTGCACTGTGAGAAGCGCTTTATAAATCTTTAAATACAATACAGTTGTACGCCTTTATATACAATCAGAATACGTGAGGATGCACAGAAATACTCTGATCAAACCTGAGAGACAAGAAACTTAAGGCGTACTTGAAACCAAAGTACTCGTGACATCTCCGATGGATGTATGTATGTGTTTACGTAATACATAAACTTACAGTCAAACAGAAACCTGTTATAAGCTGTTCATTTATTATAGGATACGCTGCCTTTTGTAAACTATTCTTCAGACCACTTTCATTTTCTTTCTTTCCAATTTAGTTCAAGTTCGTCGCATATAATTCTTGTTTTTTTTTCGTTCTTTCCAAATTCTAGTTTTTAAGTATTGTTCTTGTTTTTTGTTCTTCTTTTTTCTTTCTTGAATCTTGTTCTCCTTTCTCCTCCTCTTCCTTACCTGAGCTTTGATCTTCTGCTGTGCCGTTCACATTATCTTTAGCGCTGTTTTTTTACAGCAATTAACCTAACCGTGTGGCCTCTCCCTTTGCAGAAGCTAAGTATTTTTCAAGAGGCAATAACTTACGTACTCCACGCAATTTGTTCTCGTCCATATATCTCTTTCTTGCAGACTGTGAATACCGATTACTCGATTTATTGTCACTGCCAATGGCTCAGAAGCAGCAGCTGCTAATGTCAATCACATTGCTCATTTGCATAAATTCCTTTAATTTCAAACAAGACAAGCTTCCTAACGCGTATTCTTGTCGTCGGCCGAATGATAGAATAAGATCGGTCCATTAATTAGCCCTGAGGCAGCCATGGCTATATGAAGTGCTGGCGACTTAATTGATTTTTCTTCGCCTCGGCATAATTATGAGGGCGGGTGGCCAGTCCTCTCCCTCGCCGTCTCATCTTCCCACCAACGGCGTACAGTTTTCTGCGCAATCTTTATAGCTGAGTGCCTGAGTTGGCTATATAATGGGCGCAGGTAGAGCAAACATCTCGAAACAGATTTCTGCCCTGACGGGAATTTAAACCTCGGCCTCTCGATTGACAATCCAGCACGCTAACCACCATACTATCAAGCACCCCTCGGCCGTAAGGTAACACATGGCTCCTACGCTCTATAGCTAAATGACTTATCGTAAATTGATTGTATACCATGTGTTACCTTACGGCCGAAGGGTGCTTGATAGTATACAAAAGGCTGTGTATCCTATAATAAAGGAACAGCTTATAACAGGTTTCTGTTTAACTGTAAGGTTATGTATTATAGTTTTTCTAAAATATGGAATAAAATGAACGCAATAAAATTAATCATCAACAATCAGTAGACCTGTCTATGCCATTTTGTAAACACAGTTTAGATACTTACGGTAACTTACCATATCGACGTAGGCTACACACGAAGGTCTTCTGTTCCTCGTGGGCTAAATTACCGACTGCATGCTCCACAAGCCCTGAGCTGGCTAACGACGAAACGTAACATTAGCAGCAAATCGACTTCTGGACGGTTGTAACGCAACTAGACGAAAGAGACAGAAACAGGAAAAAGAGCGAATCCAACCAAAGACAAAGAAAGTAAAACAAAAAACGCAAGTCGTTAGCTAAATACCATTAGCAAGTTAGCGATACCGCCGCTGTACACAGGTTATCAAACGAAGCGATGCAATAGCTAGGATATGCTAACAACGCAACTAACAGTTCTTTCTTAGCCTATATCTTCTATTTGCAACTTTTGTTTTATATCTTCTATCTTATAATCTTCTATTTTGTATCTTATATTTTATATCTTCTATTTTATCATCTTCTATTTTATGTCTCATATTTTATATCTTCTATTTTATATCTTAGGCCTATATTTTATATCTTCTATTTTATATCTTATTTTTGTATCTTCCATTTTACAATTTATATTTATATCTTATATTTTATGTGTTAGGCTATATCTTACATTTTATATCTTCTACTTTACAATTTATATTTGATATGTTATGTTATTTTTATCCATCTAGTTTAACTTACGGAAATCTTGAATATATGTAACTATGTTTGAGCCACAGGCTAAAAAGTCAAATCTTGCGACGACTCATTCGATCACTTACAATCATTCAATCGTCATGAAACTTGGCAGATAGACTCGCCCTCGCAGACACTTCATTCTATAAAAATTTCAGCTCCCCAAAGAAGGCAAGCTTATAGAATCGGGGACTCAACTTTTCGAATCGGGGAATCAACTTTTCCGAAACGCAACGTTGTCATTGGCCGCAACAAAAACGGGCGCGCTGCCTGATTAAACGCACGCTATGACGTAAAATGAACGCGGACTATTTTCAGAGTACACGTTATAGGATACTAGATGGATATAGTAAAAAACTTTGTTTTTACGGGCTGTATTTTATATGTCTTATATCTTACATTTTATATCTTCTATTTTACAATTTATATTTTATATGTTATATTTTATATGTTATATTTTATATTTTATATCTTACATCTTATATCTTATATCCTCTATCTAGCGCGTGTATACCGTTATAACCCTTTCTTCGAACACAGCACGTACTATGTCTTCCGAAGTAGGAACTGCTGTGGAACTGTTGCAAAGCGATCGTCTTTCCATCCAGCCGCCTGAAGCGTTGATTTACTCAACACTCATCGCGCACTTACGCTCAGACCCACAAATCCTGGGATTTAAGGTATACTGACTACAAGGATGAATGGATGGCCAGGGCATGCAATGTCTATAATATAGGTCTATATATAGACCTACGTAACCAACGCTTCCCGGCACATTAATACATATATATATATATATATATATATATATATATATATATATATATATATATATATAATACACATATACAATATACATTAATATATATATATATATGCTTACATTCCTGTCTTACTTAACACCCAGTAATCTTATATACCTACATAAGCAGACATATTTTTACACAGATGTAGGCTATACACAACGCATTCAAGTCCTTTGTATTGTATACAGGCATGACATACGCGTGTGTATAGGTATGCCTTTCAACTGGAAGAATGTACACGGTGTCTCGTAAAATCTGGACCGCCCCTATAGTCAGTAATGCATTGAAAATAAAATCAAGTGATTATCCTCATGCATGTATGCAAGCCCCGTGTATGCATGTACACGGTGATAGCCTAATGTATAGACGCCTCTCTATGTTAATTAATTATCGGGATATTTACCATCCACTAATTAGAATGTTGCAGAGGAACTCAGATGTCTCTCTGAAAGGCGCTATATAAATTCATAAATTGGGACAACCATGCAGCTATTTTGCATCCGGAATTAGCATAAAATTAAATTAAGGTCTAGATCTCTATCGGTCACGCTTTT
>JACEVL010000526.1:2247500-2355000 GCA_020284085.1 Aporrectodea caliginosa
TCGTCGCCTTAATTGCGTCTTATTGCGGGTTCCTCCCTGTCAACAGAATCAGAGACAAAGGCGCTAATAAAGGATTCGTCTCATTTGGAGGTTTTTGTTGCTGTTCTCATTGTTCACACGACGATCTTTCGTCTTTTTCTTCTTCCTGTTCTTTTTCGTCTGGTTCACCTGAGACGATAATAACAAGGGATATGTTGCGGCAACATGTCAGCCAATCAGAGATCTTCTTTTCTGAAACATCGCGGGCGATGTCTGTGGCCATCTAGTTTTAGATTACACTGTCATCCGGGCACTCGGCAGGGAAAGAACTCTCGACAGAGCAAGCGCAAACAAAGCCAAATGAATCATTCTCGACGTTGTTTTTAGTAATTTACAAGATACATACATTGCAAATTATTTTTTTTGAATTAAGTCGCTCTCGTTTCGTTACGACAGTCGTCCACAAAAGAAACGGGACTAAAACTGATCTGACCTGCAAAAGTTCGGGTGTAAAATCAGAGTCACAGACATAATCTAGGGCAATGGGAAACTACTTAGCAAGAAATACATTTTCATTCATTCATTCATTCATTCATTTATTACGAGAATTTGTGTAGCTCCTCTTTAAGGGCCCTATACTCAAAGGCGATACCCTCCCAAGCGCGGCCAGATAAGACCATCTCATCCAAATGAGACCATCTAGAAAAATCGAACCAGCGCCAAGTTTGAGTTTACACACCGGAGTGCCACACATTATTCAGTCAGAAGATACAGGATTAGGAAGGGAAGAGCAGGAGGAGGGAAGAGTGAGGGGAGGAGGAGGACATGCAGGAGGATAAAGCGTAGAATGAGGAAGAAGTGCTGGTGGAAGGGAGAAGGAATGGAAGGTAATGAAAGGAGGGAGGAAGAGGGGAGGAGGAGGAAGTGGCGCTATATAATTGCAGAGGATGAGGAAGGGAAATGTATGAGGAGTGAGAGGATGAGGAGGAAAGTCAAGGAGATAAGGGAAGGTGGAGGAAGTGCAGGAGCATGAGGATGGTATGGGTTGGTAATGGAAGGAGAAGGAGAGGTGGAAGTGGAGGAGGAGGAAGAGAAAGGGAAGGAGGATGAAGTGGCGCAATACAATTTCAGACAGTAGTAAATATAGGCTACTATTATTTGTGATAATAATTATAGGCAGCGCTGGCACGATGAATTTTGTTTTGACTTGGCGCCTGTGAATAAACCGGTTCCCGCGTCTTCGCTTTTTTGGGTGCTATAAAAAATCTGGAAATTATGATTACCAGTGTGAAATATTTTTGCATAAGTTTCTAGTCCTTCAGGCCTCTAGATAGAAGTCTGTATAGATTCTTTGCTCCAATTATTATAATAGGCCAAATGTAAATCCCTAGGCCTATCAATGAATTATGTTATTGTAGTTATACAGGTTAGGAGCTCTCGATGTAATGAATAAGCGCCTGTGAATAAGCTGGTTCCTGCGACTTTGTGGACGCTGTTAAAGTCGCGTGATTACGATTACATTGGGAATTCCCTGGAAATTTGCATCTGATTCGTGCAGCGTTGAGAAACACGTCATCACAGCAACTTATAGCTATTCGAAAACTGATACTTGAAGACTAAATTCAGTGACTAAATTCAACAGGATCTCGACGAATCGCAGATGCGGAACATTAGAGTTGAGTTCCGGCACCTAAAGAGAAGACTAGTCACCTGAATCTGATAGGCCTATTGCTACAGTAATCGACCATATGATTCTTGCTACATATAGGCCTATTTTTCGTGTCTTCCGAATAGAGAATAGCGAGTATCGGTAATAGATTCGTCAGATAAGCTTAGACTTCAGACTTGTGAAATTTTGGAGACCCGTCACCTTATGGTAAACAATTTAGCCACTGGCTGAAGTACAATCCGCCAATTTTTCGCTACATACGTAAGTAATATTATGCTTATGTCTTTCATATTTGACGTTGTCTGTTATTATAATTAATGAAGTGGGTAGTTGTCTTAGGTGTTTTCGGTGTAACACGAAAAATACGAGTTTGCTACTCTTTTCTGAGAAGCTCAATGTCTAAAGAGCTTCAGTAAATTCGTTCATACAGTTAACGTTGGTCACTAGGCCTAATCGTGCGCTGTATAAATTAAAACAATAGTAACTATGGTATTTATTGTAATAATAGGTAGCGCTTGCACTATCGAGTTTGTTTTGACTAAGCGCCTGTGAATAAGCTGGTTCCCGCGATTTGCCTTTTTGGACGCTGTAGAAATCTCGAGATTACGTTTACTATTCATTATCATCATTATCATAAGTTCCTTATGCCAACCCTCAGGCGGCGATGGGTACGAATGAAAGATCTCCACTGCCCTCGGTCACTCGTCAAATCCAGTGCTCCCTTTGGTTTAGTCCAAAATGAAGCTATGTCCTCATTATAAATGTTTGAATACAATACAATACAATAATGGTGTCTATCCATCGTATTCTTGGTCTGTCTGTGTTTCTTTTTCCTTAGAATCTTGCATGTAGTGCATTATATATGTGGGACTGTGTCAACTGCATGGCATTATCTCTGTATGTTCAGAGTTCTCCAGACCATCACAGTCCTCGTTGAACGACTTCGTCTATCAGTGTCGTTTGGATAACTACTAATAATCATCGTTTCTTTTATCTGTAGTCTTGACATCCCTGCGATCGTCCGTAACCAACTCATTTCTGCTGTAAGAATTCTTTTATCATCTTGTTTTCGCATTGTCCGACATTCCGTTCCATAAACTTATAGGAAAATCAGTATCATCGTTTCGTATATCTTGGGTTTCCTTGTTAATTCTTTGGTTTTCCATATCCTGTTCATTATTCCAAATGCTCAGGAAGTGCGTTCAATTCTCCTTGGTATGTCTTTCTCGTTGCTGTCATCTGCGCTTATTGACCCTTCGAGACCAAGAGAGACGAATTGTTCTACTGGCTCAGTAGCTTCTCCTTGTATGTTGGTGTCTCTTTGGTCTTTTCAATCACCATTGTTTTGGTTTTCTCTCTGTTGCTCGTTATTAGGCCGAATCCTCTGCTGGTTTCGTAAATCTGTGTCGTAATATCTTGTAGTTCTGGTCAGCTTGTAGTGAGGACTGAGGAGACCAATTTAGTCTGCAAATCGGAGATAATTCGACAGCCATCCATTTTATTTAAATCCGTACTCCGCGTTGGTAAGGTTGAGTGACATTACTGTTTCTAGTACTAAGCATAAGATACATCCTTGTCGAACCCCCGTTACTGTGTGAATGTATTATGTGATCATTTGATCTACTTTTATGACACTTTATGATTTTCGATATATCCCTTGTACAAGTTTGATCAGTTTCTCTGGTATTCCTGCATTTTACATCACTTTCCACATTCTATTATGCCATAATTATGATGTCAAATGCTTGCTTGAAGTCTATGAAGTTGATGAAGACTTTCTGGTTGTGCTCTATACTTTTTACGAGTATCTGTCTCATTGTGAAGAGCAGAAACACCACGCTAACATTTAACAGCCTTTTAACAGCAACTAACTGGTGACTAACCAGGTAAAAATCACATAAAAACCTACTGATCACAGCTTCGGTTCTCGGGTTAAGGTTGCTATTTCTAGCAGACGTGGATAGCAGTTTATAGCATAGGGTATGCAGAAGAGGACGTCGTCTCTCACTGCTTAACGGCATTTGTGACAAAGAGTGCCAATGCGATTTGTGTCGTAACCTTGTAACATAGTATCTTGAAAGAAATAAGCACTTTATTTATTAGTAGAAGAGATCACATTTTCAAACAGATAATTACTTAATTAAATTTACCTAGCGCCGCTTCAAGACAAAACTAAACTGACGTGCTTTCCACTCTACCGGATATGACGTTATGTCATAATTCAGAAAAGAAACTATCCTAGACGTTACCCAGACATCCGTCGAGCCGTGCATCAGTTCGACCTGTGACGGACAACCATTTGACTATCTGTTATTTCATTATCGTGTTCCCTGTTTTGTAGATAATGACCAACTAGAATACTTGGTTATGAATGGTTCAATAATCAGTAAGAAATCAAGGCCAAAAACTCCTGATGCGTCCGCAGACAGACTAAACGCAGCTGATATCGACAAAGCACGATCAGCTGTTAACCACTAAGAAACTGAGGCGAAGGACGTTGAATCTGGCGAAGTTACGAATCAAATAGATCCAAAACTAGTGAACATTTAAATTCTTCTTAAATTGAAGAATTGCTTCATATGTCTGACAGTCAGGAGGTAGGTGCAGATTCTGACGCTGATAAGATGGAGGACGTTCAGAGCGTAAATACAGATTCTGACGCTGGTAAGATGAAGGACGTTCAGAACGTCTGTGAGAAAGATGAAGAACATGGCCTTAGTCAGCTTCATCTTGCAGCTGAACGTGGTGATATGGAGGCTGTTAGAAGTTTACTGATGTCATCAGCGAATGTCGATGTACTGGACAAAAAACATAACACTCCTTTACACTATGCCACTCTAAATGGTCACGTTGACGTCGTCAATCTTCTACTTAGCAAGAACGCCAGTGTAAATTCTAGAAATGCAATAGGTCAGACTTCGCTTCATCTGGCATCTGAAATCGGCCACATAACAATTGCGCAGTTACTGCTGGACAGCAATGCAGATGTCAATGTACCCGACCAAGTCATGAATACACCGATTCAAATTGCGATTATGCTTGGCCATTACGCTCTCGTCCAGCTTCTTATGAAGAATAGCGAAACCTCTCTGATGTCGTATTGCAACACGCCGCTGCATCTTGCAGCAAAATTCGGTCACACAAACGTTGCGCGGCTCTTTCTAGATCGTAAACATAATGTTGATGCTATGAACTTTCATGATAACACTCCGCTCCATCTTGCATCCCAAAATGGTCATTTAGATGTTGCAGAGGTTTTGTTGAGAAACAACGGCGATGCAAATATTCGCAATGCTTCTAGTAAGACACCTCTTCATATCGCT
This sequence comes from Aporrectodea caliginosa, assembly GCA_020284085.1. Lineage (NCBI taxonomy): Eukaryota > Metazoa > Annelida > Clitellata > Crassiclitellata > Lumbricidae > Aporrectodea > Aporrectodea caliginosa. The sequence goes on from JACEVL010000526.1 coordinate 2,252,472, forward strand.
GCTGAAATGGGTTACGCGGAAATAGTCAAAGCAATGATAGATCACGAATGTGAAGTCAATGCGGTTGACAGAAATGGCGACACTGCTCTTCATCTTGCAGCAAGCAATGGACACAGCGCTGTTGTAAATGTCTTGCTCAATCAGACTGCGGAAATGGATGCGCAGATTCAAACGGAAATGGCGGTGAACCAAGTTCCTCCAGGTGAAGTTGAACTTTTGCAACATTCCATTAAAAACAAAGTTTATGTTGGCCATACTTCATGCCTGATCTCTAAACAAGGTGGCAATGAAAAAATCGCAAATATTCAATTAAGTCATTGTTCTCCCGTCAATGTAGTCTTCAGTGGACAATCAATTCCACTTCATCTTGCAGTTGAGCCTGGACTTGCTGAAAATGCTGAGAATGTGATGTTTAACGGTGCGAATGTTAATGCGTGTAACAACGCCAAGATGACTCCACTTCATTTTGCCTGCCAAAATGGTCATACTTCTATTGTAAAGATTTTACTCGACAACCATGCTACAGTAGACATTATAAAACAATCCGAAATAACACCATTTTACCTTGCAGCTAAGAATGGTCATGCAGATATCTCGGATTTATTACTACGCCGCGGCGTTTGCGATTTCGTGTTGAAAAACGATATTCCGACACCATTACACGTTGCCGTCGAAGAAGGTCACACGAAAGTTGTTGAGGTTATTTTGAAACACAACTCCAGGATTTCACGCAAATTAACAAACAACGCGCAGAAACTTCAAGAAAATGCCAAGAACTTGTTTGAAACCAGAGACATCGAACCAATTCAACTTTTGAGATCCGATGGTCGAAGTGTTTCATCTGGAGCACTTTGGACAGAAAAAAGCGAGCCTCTGGAGATATGGAGAAACTCAGACGGACATAGTGCTCTGGAACTCGCGGTTCGTTCGACCCAACCAAAAATGGTTCAGCTCTTGCTCAAAGCAGACCAGTGTTCATATTCAGAGGAGCACCTTGGAAGAATCTTTAGTAACTTGATACAGACGATCTTCACATCCAGGACTAAACACAGAAGTAACAATGAACACGCGAAAGGTAGAAGTGATGACCAATGCGAGATAAATTGCGAAAACATGAAAGAAATAGCAGAAGCTCTAATTAATTCGAGCAAATTTAATGTAAACCACCTCATAGATTATAGTGATATTCCCCTTCATAGAGTGATAACCTTAGAATGGCTTAACAGTGACTTGCCCAAAAAGACTCATGAGCTAGACTATAGTTTGATACAATTGCTATTAGAGAAAGGCGCAGACTGCAACATGAAGAATGGTTTTGGCGAGACGCCTTTGATGATTGCTTCCGAGACAGGTTGTTGTCATGCCATTCAAATTCTGTTTGACTGGGAGCACAAATCAGGAATAAAAATCGACATAGACGCAAGAGACGATTCTGGAGAAACTGCTTTGATTAAAGCAGCTAAACGGGGTCATGTCTTAGCAGTGCAGCTGCTGCTAAACCATAAAGCTTCCGTGAATATATGCGACTATTACGGATATACTGCCTTGCACGCAGCTTTCTACGAGCCACATAGGAACTGGTTGGATTTGCATTTCTTCTGCAAATGGCTTCTTAAGGGAAAATTTGACGGCGATGATTACCCTGAGATTAGCAGCTGGGATATGCCTACATGGAGAGAAGAAACCGTGGATCCATGTACAGTAATTGGCCGGCTACAGAATTATCTTGGATTAGAAAAGAGAACCACTCGATATAAAGAAGAAGTGGTTCAACTGTTGTTAGGTATTGATGAAACTAATGTGAATGCGGTCGACTTCAGAGGAAATACGCCACTTGATTTGGCAGTGAAGTCTTCCAAGCAAATTAATTCGGCGACTTTAGAAGCACTTAAGAATCGCGGCGCCATATGTAACTTACCACAACCAGAAGACGAAGCGCCAATCGAAGTGGCAAGGGTTGATGAGGCAAGTCGAAACCCACTTCATCGACTGATCATCTCCATGCTTTCGGATTGCTCATATAAAATATATGTAATGGTGGCAACCGAAGAAAATCAGAACCACAGAAGATTCGACTTAATGGCTTATGGAATTCTCCTAGGACCAGGGAATTTCAGGGAGTCAGCGACTGCATCAGATTACAAAGGGAGAACGCCACTTCACTACGCTGTCATGCTACCACCATGCCACTTAAATGATCCAAATCACAATCTAGTGAGGGTGCTATTGAAACTAGGTTCTGACGTAAACACAGCTGATACGTATGGGAAAACCCCTTTGCATTACGCAGAAGTTCATGATCTGTACGAGTTTCTCGTCCATTACGGAGCTAATGAAAACACAAAGGACAACTTTGGAAATACACCTAGATATCTTCAGCAGCTACGAGAATCGGTGACTATCAACGAAGGTAACGCAAAAGAATTGTCAATCGGAAAGAAAGCGCTTTACACGTCCAAAGATATCTCGGAAGTACTCAACACTTATCATGTGACAGAATTAACTAGGTACAGACTCGTGGAAACGATTAGAATTTACTCCCAATCACCTCGCCCTCGAGAATCGTCAGAAGAAGCAATTTGGAAGATATGGACCGAAAACGAATTTATTCGTCTCAACAGACGCCTAAGCCAACTCAAGCCATTAATACAGCACTTCATTGACCGTTTAGCGGATGGTATAAAGAAAAAGGACTGGCGATTTGAGTGCCAGGCGATGTTAGTCGGTAGCGCCGAAGAAGGAACACAAGCAGTCATTTCAGCTGACTTTGACTTTAACTTCAAACTGATTAAATTCAGTCAACTTTGTGATGCGTTTCCACATCCACTGGGTCTGAAAGGATATTTTCAACTGAGACGGAAGCCGATTGAGGATACAAAGAGCCAGAGTGACGAGGAGTTTGACAGCTTCTTCAACATAGATCACTGTTTGTTGACTAACGAAGTCAATTCTAGATTCAAGATACTTGTAGAAGAAGTCTTCAGTGAACCCACGTTCTGGCAAGACGAGCATTTTTTCGATTGGAACGTAATAGGGAAATGTGATTATCTATATGGTCTGTGCAAGGTTGTACGACTAAAAATGATTAAGCCCATTGAGGATGGAGAGGGTGGTTTTCTTTTTGTTAACATATCAATTGACATCGTTGCTTCTGTTCACGTGGAAGATTGGTGGCCAGAAGCTTCGCTGCCAGTTAGCATTAGCCCAGCTGTAAAAACAGACGGTTGTGCATTCGTCTTTGCTCAGCCAAGTTTTGATCTTTCCAAACCACATGTTGCTCACTTTATTTTTTCCGAGACATATGCCAGAATTTCATTTGCACTGTTAGAAAGTCGAATCATAAAAGAAAGCTCTCCTTTAATAAAGGCAGCATATATAGTTTGCAAGATGATATTCTATTCCCACCCATGCAGGACTACTTATAAATTGAAGACTTGTCTTCTCTTTTGCATGGAGGCTCTTAATACCAGAAGTGGAAGCGAAAAAATTAACGATGCCGAAATTACGCCAAAGCAACTCGCCTTCTGGGTCGAGAGGATCATGTTTTGCTTCATGGAATTTTCTCGACGTGACGTTTATCCGTGTTACTTCATACCTGCATTCAGACAGCGAGTAGCAGAACATGAATTTTGGCATACGTTTAAGGAGGATGAGGCTAACGTTTCTTCAAAGGCTTTGATTCCTCTCCGTTACTGTATGGCCTATGACTTGTACCTTGACCTATGTCCAGCTGACACTACAATCGATATACCTATATTACAATGGGAAGACCGCTTCGCCAACAGTCGTGATGCGAATTATGACCCAACATGGGAACAATTTGATGGGGAGGAATTCGTTAGAACGCTATCATCGCGTCGTTTCCACTAACTGACATAATTCTAGTAGTGCAACTGCGTGTGATATGCCCTCATTTCAAATTCAAAGTGCACACGCAAGTGACGCAACCAAACTACAGACCATACATGGTGCTGGGCAAATTCGCGAAAAGGACTTGCCCTAATTCTCTGCGCGTTAACCGCCTCGGCGAAGACTTGAACCCGTTTACTCTCCACATTAAAAGACGAGCGTGTTAATGTGATCACGCGATTTCAGTACAAAGATGATGAATATGGATTTGCTTTTTCAGTAGGCTAATTGTGCATTTGGAGCTGTAGGCCTATTTGTTTTGTCAGTATTGTGCTTTTGGAGTGGTATTTGTGCTTTGCTTGACTTCTTTCCTGGCAACTGCTCTTCAACATTTTATGCTCCTCAACATTTTATGATCAGTCGGTCTACGTATATGGCCCACCTATAATTGTAACTTTACTTCTAATCATTATAAATGATAAACAGCCGCTTTACGAGACGCTCGCTGTATTAGCTAGCCTAAATAACGCAATGTTACTATTGTTTTTTAGTTTACTATTTACTGACTTTTTAGCTACTATTTGATAACTTTGTATAACGTACTTTGTATGTACAGCGCCGTGCGTTTGCCAGCGTTTAATAAAGAACACACTTACTTACTTTTACTTACTATTATAGAATACGAAAATCTTGTGCACTCGATTGATCCTGAAGCGGTGCTCTGTGAATGCCTTAATTTGTTAACGAAATCCGTTTCACCTATCGATGAATGGAACAGCGAGCGAGACTCTCTGCATCGTCATCAGCAGTCAGTTGCTTAGCTTTGGGATTGTGGTCAAATAGTTTGTGTCTGTTGAATAGGCAATATGTATAAAGCATGATCAAACGTAGATGGCATTTTTAGCAGATGCCTCCAGTACTTGTTTCCGAACAGGAGTATATTTTGCGTTAGTTTGTTTTAATTGAGTTGCCTTTCTTGTAGTAATAAATAATGACCCCATTTTCGCATACTTGCAGTTTTAATTGGAGTAGTATGCCCTTGATCGGGTATCCGGACGATTGGTCATAGGACGATTGGTCATACGGACGATTGGTCATACGGACGATTGGTCATAGGACGATTGGTCATATGCCGCTAATAAACCGACATAATTCGTTGTAGTCGTTAGTTATGGACATTCTTAGTTTTAAGCTTAACGCACCGGGGCATACATCGTTTTTAGACAAATACAATCAGTGCCAATCAAGAAACTTATTAAGATAATTACATGCAGGCTTCAACTCACGAAAGATCGTGTCATGCGGGCAGTGGGAACATACGGGAAAACCGACATTCTTACATATCTGCGTGCCTTGTCTCATGTTTCATTCAAGTAGTGAAAAATCTGTTGACGTTCTAGACTTTTACGTATTGTTCGTATTTTGTATTACGTATTTCACAGTAAAATGATCCAGTAAAAGTTTTCATGTTTTAAAATTTCTTTGTTTTAGCCTTCGATAGCCTTCGATAGTCCCATCGCCGATAGGACCTATGACCGGTAGGCCCTATGACCAATCGTCCTATGACCAATCGTTCGTATGACCAATCGTCCGTATGACCAATCGTCCTATGACCAATCGTCCTATGACCAATCGTCCTATGACCAATCGTCCTAGAACCCTTGATCAATCGAGTAAGTCGATCATGTCCATCGTAACTCGATCGATCAAGTCGTGTCGGTCGAAAAATCGTCGACTAAATCGGCTTCCAAGTTGATTCGATCGTTTGTCTTGACACGTCGAGTCGATCGTTGCCTCGGCTATGAAATATTTTACTTAGCCTTTCTATTTTTTCGGCTAACTCAAATAATGACCCACATGATATAATGACTACCACGTTTACAATGTTTGGACAATGAATAATAGTTGTAATAAATGTCATATACTGGGGTAGTTTTGTTTCGCTGTTCTGTTTCGCATCTGCTGAACTGTGACTGCAGCTGACTTCTCCTGAGTTTGTTTCCTACTTGATTGTTTTAAATTTTTAATTATTCTGTCTTCCATATAAAAGGTTAATTGTGTAAATCATAATCACCAAAACAAAAGTATGATGACACTTGCAATGAGCAACAACTGGACACAAATGCACTATTACATGCGCCAATGGCCGTGCAGTTTATAGCCTGAATCTTATAATTGTATAATTGTAAATCACATTTGTACATTAGCAATTGTGTGTGACTATCTGGGATAAGTAAAATGTCTGTCGTTAGAGAACTATTGTAATAACTTCACCGTTTGAGTTTATGCTAATAAGAGCACCGAAGGAAACAGTTAATATACGTTTCACCCAATTCTGCCATGGCAAATACATGTATGTATATTGCGGTGAGCAATGTCATTGAAACGCTGAATGATTTTCGAAATTCGTTGGAATAGATGGCTATTATAATTATATAGGCCTATTATTATTTTTTTACCCGAGGTATCAAGGATTCCTCAGGATTATTATTATTATTATTATTATTATTATTATTATTATTATTATTATTATTATTATTATTATTATTATTATTATTATTATTATTATTATTATTATTATTATTATTATTATTATTATTATTATTATTTTGTGCACCGTTTTATGTAGGATTCAAGCCGATTGAGTGCTCTGTCCTTGATTCCAAACGAGCGCGACAGTCTGTGCACATGTTTTAAGATTTCGTGGTCGACTGTGTCGAATGCAGCCGACATAGTTATCAACTTTTATCAAGTACCGTAGTGATAGATTGGTCTGAATCTATGGCACTGACTACGGCCGATAACAGTTTAAGGAGCGCAGTCTCGGTGGAATGGCCATTGACTACGCCTGTAGGCAGATTGAAACCGAGACTGGACTCCGAGAAAGCGAGATTCAGACAGGTATTCGGCCAGCTGATGTTTGGCATTACGCTCAAGTACTTTTGAGTTTTGATACGAACGATAGATTTGAGAGCGGCGTGAAGTTCGCAGGTGACGATTCCTCGGCTCCAGCTTTCTTAAGGAGTGGCTTGGATATTGCGTGCTTCCATTTGGACGGGAAACGGCCGATGGCGAAAGAATGATTGAACAGTAACGGGTCTGCATCATCTGCTACTGTACTCTATACACTAGATTACTAATGGCTAAGGCTACTACTAACTACTATCATAAACAACACAGACAAAATTTCACTAGACTACTAGATAGGCCTGCTGCCTTACTGGGGGGAGGGAGCGGCGCACTGCTGCTTCGCACCACCTTTGAAAAATCAACGCGCCACCACTGGTGACAGCGCTGGCTAGTGAGTTTTAGATAAGTTGCAGACGCTTTAGTTGAGTGGATTCAATGTTGACGAAGAGGGAATTGAAGTAATCGAGCTTTGAAAGGACAATAGATGTAGCAATGGTGAAGTCGAACATGGGCCGGGTGCGGCGGAGCCGCGTAGGTCACGAATGTGCATGAAGCAGGAGCGCGATCGAGAGGTTGGAGATTTGGTTAGAGAAGGAGAGATGTGATGGTCCATTGGCGGAGGAACCGAAAAAGCGTGGAATTGGACGAAGATCGTTCCAGAGACGTGGTGCAGTGTTGGATGTGGTTCGGTTGGAGAACTTGAGATGAATACTATATAAGTAGTGACCGTGTCACCGTGAGTTGAGAAGGACTGAGACAGGAGGATGATCGGGTTACCGATGTGCAATTATTTGCACGGGCTTCCATTCCTGTCGGCGCACATAACAGTTTTCTGATTCCAGTGTCTGGGCCAGATGAATAGGCTTAATATATAGCTCCTGTACATTCGGTTTTCTCTAATCGAACCAGCATATTAGCGAATTCCATGCTTCGCATTATGATAACTATTATACTATCAATTAGTATAGTTAGTGTGCTCAAGGCCGTAGCCAGGATTTTGTTTGGGGGGGGTGTTTACTCGTTCTTGAACAAGCCGACAAGCAACCAAGTCAACTGTCTATAAGGGGTTTACAGGAGCGTTGTGAGCTCTCAAATCACTGTAGAGCTGCATCATCTAAGTTCACACAAGTGCTTAGTTCTTACACCGTATATTTTTAGTAAATGCAATATTTATATTATACATTATTTAATTTCGGGGGTGTTTAAATACCCAAAAACACCCCCTAAATATGGCCATGAGTCATGATGAGTGTGCTGGAGTGTCAATTTAATTAAAATCCCCGCCAAGACAGAATTTTGGATCAAGTTTTCTGCTCCATCTACCCAATTCAGTTATTACGAGTTCTCTGACCGTCAGTGGTTAAAGTGGTTTGGGTGAGCAGTGGGAACTCCGAAGAAGAGTTTTATTAGTACGCATGTGTTATCATGGTTCCATTGCATGGTGAGCAGTGGGAACGCAAGCAAAACATTTCGAGAGCAGTGGGAATGCCGTTCCCACGGTTCCAACATCACTTTAAACGCTGCTGACCGTAGGCTACACTGTCCGTGCGAAGATGAGACGCGAGGGAGAGGATTGGCCAACCGTCCTCATATCATGCCGAGGCTAAGAAAATAAAGTCGCTAGCAGTTCATATCCAGGGCTAGCTTAAGGGACTGCTCTTCTTCCTCTTCTTCTTCAATTAATTATGTGAAAGAAGTGTTTCGGAAAAGTGTTGGAAAAAAGCGTAATCGCATGCAGCAACCTAGCTGTGATAAAATTATCGTCGATGGGAATTTCCAATTTCCAGTTCTAACGGAAGAGCGTTGGAAAAACACGTAATCACAGCAACCTAAGATATTCGAAAACGGACATTTTGGATACATTAGGTTAATTCACCACGAAGGTAGAACGTACAAGAACAAAGAAATGAATACAGACAGATGCAAAGCTACTCTAGCATATTATTAGTATAATCCGCCGATTTGTGACTACATAATTATGTAAGTAATATTATGCTTAAATCTTTTATACCAGACGTTGCCTGTTATTGGGGCCTATGATTAAGTTAAGTAAGTAGGTGCAATATAGGCTATGGTTGTCCTAGGTGTTTGCGGTACAAGGAAAAATACGAGTTTGCTACTCGAGAAGTTCAATGCATCGAAATCTTGAGTAAAATCGTTCACGCAGTTCACATTGGTCATTCGGACTTTTCGTGACGCTATAGGCCTATATATATTCAGTAAATAGTAATTATAGACAGGGTCGTTCTAAGGTCGTCGTAGGCAGTGGCGTAAATCACGGGGGAGAGGGGGCGGACTGCCCACTCCAAAGTTTTGAATGGGGCCTATCTGTCCCCAAAAAATCCGGGCTCCCAAAAATCTGTCCCCCAAAGTTATGTACAGAATTTAGCCTCTGGTCGTAGGCCGTAGGCACTCTTGCATTCGTGGACCAACTGCTAGCTCTGCAAGTTAAACGCATAGGCCTAGCCCAACCCATTCACATTATTTAGATCTATTGACGTCATGTTAAATCATGATTCACGAACACACCCAGCTTTGATTCTAAATCTCAAATAACTTTTTGTAATGTTGATTTTATTTAATATCCTGGATATTTCCACTAAGGTCTTATGCAATATTTCCGGTTTTACTTCAATTAGATTTGAAATTTCATTTTTCATTTTCGAGTCAAATTCAATTATTAAACTTATTTATTCAAATCTCATTTTCAGACTTGCTGCATAGAACCCTGAAATTTGAAGTCCAAGCGAAATATAAGCATTCTACTAGTGAGTAGAAGCGGTCACATTTTCAAACACATATACTTCATTGTAAATATGGCGCCGCTTCAAAGGAAACTAATCAGATGTGCTCTCCGCGCTACCTGAAATGATGTTACCGGTATGTCATAATTAAGAAAAAACTACCGAACGCGATGCCCAGACATACATTGAGCCGTGCACCAGTTCGATCGGTGACGGACAACCATTCGATTATCTGTTAGGCCTATAGCATTATCGTGTACTCTGTCTTGCAGATTATGAACAACTAGCCGAGAATACCACTTAGTAAGAAATCAAGGCCAACGACTCCTGATGCTTCCGGAGACAGACTAAATGCAGCTGACATCGACAAAGCACGATCAGCTGTTAACCACTAAGAAACTGAGGCGAAGGACGTTGAATCTGGCGAAGTTACGAATCAACTAGATCCAAAACTAATGAACATTTAAATTCTTCTTAAATTGAAGAATTGCTTGATATGTCTGACAGTCAGGACGTAGGTACAGATTCTGACGCTGATAAGATGGAGGACGTTCAGAACGTCTGTGAGAAAGATGAAGAACAAGGCCTTAGTCAGCTTCATCTTGCAGCTGAACGTGGTGATACGGAAACTGTTAGAAGTTTACTGATGTCATCAGCAAATGTCGATGTACTGGACACAAAGCATGACACTCCTTTACACTATGCGACTCTGAATGGTCACGTTGACGTCGTCAATCTTCTACCTAGCAAGAGAAACAACAGCGATGCAAATATTCGCAATGCTTCTAGTAAGACACCTCTTCATATCGCTGCTGAAATGGGATTCGCAGAAATAGTCAAAGCATTGATAGATCACGAAGGTGAAGTCAATGCAGTTGACAGAAATGGCGACACTGCACTTCATCTTGCAGCAAGCAATGGACACAGCGCTGTTGTAAATGTCTTGCTCAATCAGACTGCGGAAATGGATGCGCAGATTCAAACGGAAATGGCGGTGAACCAAGTTCCTCCAGCTGAAATTGAACTTTCGCAATATTCCATTAAAGACAAAGTTTATGTTGGCCATACTTCATGCCTGATCTCTAACCAAGATGGCAATGAAAAAATCGCAAATATTCAATTAAGTCATTGTTCTACCGTCAATGTAGTCTTCAGAAGACAAGCAATTCCACTTCATCTTGCAGTTGAGCCTGGACTTGCTGAAAATGCTGAGAATGTGATGTTTAACGCTGCGAATGTTAATGCGTGTAACAACGACAAGATGACTCCACTTCATTTAGCTTGCCAAAATGGTCATACTTCTATTGTAAAGATTTTACTCGACAACCATGCTACAGTAGACATTATGAAACAATCAGAAATAACACCATTTTACCTTGCAGCTAAGAATGGTCATGCAGATGTCTCGGATTTGTTACTGCGCCGCGGCGCTTGCGATTTCGTGTTGAGAAACGATATTCAGACACCATTACATGTTGCCGTCGAAGAAGGTCACACGAAAGTTGTTGAGGTTATTTTGAAACACAGATGCAGAATTTCTCACAAATTAATAAAATACGGGCAGAAACTTCAAGAAAATGCCAAGAACTTGTTTGAAACCAGAGACATCAGGCCAATTCAACTTTTGAGATCCGATGGTCGATGCGTTTCGACTGGAGTTGTTTTATCAGAAATATGCGAGCCTCTGGAGATATGGAGAAACTCAGATTCCAATACTGCTCTCGACCTCGCGATTTTTTCGACCCAACCAAACATGGTTCAGCTCTTGCTGAATGGAGACCAAAGTTCATATTCAGAGGAGCATCTTAGAAGAAACTTTCACTGCTTCATACAGACGATCATCCACTACAAGGTTACAGATTGCAGAAATAACAAAGAAACCGCGAAAGTTCGAAATCACGATGAACAATACGAGATGTTTTGCAAAAATGTCAAAGAAATCGCAGAAGCTCTAATTAATTCGAGCAAATATGATGTAAACCCGCAGGACGTGCTCGCGCTAATTCCCCTTCACAATGTGATGAGGCTCATAGGTAATGCTGAATTTCAAACTTGGCCTCCTAAAATGATTCACACAAATTATCTGATACAATTGTTATTAGAGAAAGGTGCAGACTTCAATAAGACGAATGGTTTGGGCGAAACGCCTTTGATGATGGCTTCCGAGAAAGGCTGTTGCCATGCCATTCAAATTCTGTTTGACTGGGAGCACAAATCAGGAATGAAACTCAACGTTGATGCAAGAGACCGATATGGATCAACTGCTTTGATTAAAGCAGCTGAAGGGAATCATGTCTCAGTAGTGCGGCTGCTGCTAAACCATAAAGCTTCTGTAAATTTGAACAACTATTACCGATTTACTGCCCTGCACGCAGCTATCTATCAGCCAAATAACAATTGGTTTGATTTTCATTTTTTCTCTAAAGGGTTTCGTAACAGAAAATTTGTCGGCACTAATTCTCTTGAGATTTGCGGCAGGGATAAGGCAACCTGTTCAGACGAAATTGTAGATCCCTATACAGTAATTGACAGACTAAGGAAAGATGTTGAAAATGACAAGAAAAAAACTCGAATTAAAGAAGAAATTGTTACATTGTTGTTGGCTAATAGCGAAACTAATGTGAATGCCATAGACTGCGGAGGAAATACGCCACTTGATTTGGCAATGAAGTCTTGCAAGAGAATTAATTCGGCAACTTTCGAAGTACTTAAAAATCGCGGCGCCATTCGAATGTTACTAGAACCAAAAGACAAAGAACCAATCGGAGTGGCAAGAGTTGACGGGAGAGGTCGAAACCCACTTCATCGACTGATCATCTCCCATATTCCAGAAGACGCAATAAAAGTAATTACGTTAATCGAAAGAGAACAGAACAATAACAGATTCGACTTAATGGTTTATGGCATTCTTCAAAGACCAGAGAATTTTCAGGAGTCAGCCACTGCAACAGATGACAAGGGAAGAACTCCACTTCACTATGCTGTCATGTTGCCATTCGACGTAGACGATCTTTATGACGATATAGTTAGTGGGCTATTGCAGCTAGGTTCCAACGTAAACGCAGCTGATATATATGGCAAAACTCCTTTGCATTATGCAGAAATTAACCATCAGTACGCGCTTCTCGTCCAATACGGAGCTAATGAAAACAGAAAGGATAACTTTGGAAATACACCTAGAGATCTTAAGCAGCTACGAGAATCAGTGACTATAAGCGAATACAACGTTCAGAATTTGCCAATCGGAAAGCAGAAGCTTTACCCGTCCATAGATATTGCGCAAGAAATCAACACTAATCGTGTGAAAGAATTATCGAAACGAAAACTGGTCGAAACGATTCGAATTTACTCCCAATCACATAGACCTCAAGAATCGTCAGAAGAAGCAACTTGGAAGATATGGACTCAACACGAACTTATTTGCCTCAACAGACGCCTAAGCCAACTTAAACCGTCAATACAACACTTCTTTGAACGTTTGGCGGATGGTATAAAGAAAAAGGACTGGCGATTTGAGTGTCAGCCGATGTTAGTCGGTAGCGCCGACGAAGAAACAAAAGCCGTCATTTCAGCTGACTTTGACTTTAACTTCAAACTGATTAAATTCAGCCAACTTTGTGACGCGTTTCCACATCCACTGGGTCCGAAAGGATACTTTCAACTGAGACGGAAGCCGATTGAGGATACAAAGAGCCAGAGTGACGAAAAATTGGACAGTTTCTTCAACTTAGATCAATGTTTGTTGACTAACGAAGTCAATTCTAGATTCAAGATTATTTTGGAAGAAGTCTTAAGTGACCCCGCTTTCTGGCAAGATGAACATCTTTTCGAATGGATCGAAACAAATGATTACCAAAGGAAATCTGAAAAGCCAAATGGTCTGTGTAAGAATGTACAACTAAGAATGATTCATCCCACTGAGGATGGAGAGGGTGACTTTCTTTTTGTCAACATATCAGTTGACATTGTTGCTTGTGTTTACGGGGAAGATTTGTGGCCAGACGGTTGTACATTCGTCTTTGATGAGCCACGTCGTGCTCACTTTATCTGTTCCGAGACATTTGCCAGAATTTCATTTGCACAATTAGAAAGTCGAATCATAAAGGAAAGCTCGCCTTTAATAAAGGCTTCATACGTAGTTTGCAAAATGATACTTTATCGTGAACGGAAAGCTACGTATCAATTGAAGACTTGCCTTCTCTTCTGCATGGAGGCTCTTAATGCCCGAAATGGAAGTGAAACAAGAAACGAAAACGAAATTACGCCAAAGAAACTCGCCTTCTGGGTCGAGATGCTTATGTTTTGTTTCATGAAGTTTCATCTCCACGGCATTTTTCCTTGTTACTTCATGCTCTCATTCATACAGCAAGCAATTCAACTAGGCTTTGGCTATCGATATTTGCAGAAGTGGGAGGACGCTAAGGTTGACGTTTCTTCAAAGGCTTTGATTCCTCTTCGTTACTGTAGGGCCTATGACTTTTACATTGACCTTTGTACAGATGACACAGCAATCGATATACCTGTAGTAACAAGGAAAGACCGCTCCACCGACTGAAGCCTTGATCCGAAAGGTTTACGAATTTGGGAACAGTTTGATCGAGAAGAATTCATTAGAACACTATCTTCGCGTATAGTTCCCACTAATTGATGGATTTCTGTTGTAAAACAAGGCAACTGCATTTGATAAACCCTCATTTCAAACTTTAGAAGTAGACCTACACACACGACGTACCATACTGCAGATCATAAGACTGACATATGCATGGTGCTGAGCACAGTCATGGGCAAAATGCTTTTCAAAAGTATTTTGAAAATACAAAATAAAATACTTTTCAAAAGTATTTTGAAAATACTTTTACAAAATACTTTTCAAAAGTATTTTGAAAATACAAAATAAAATAGTATTTTGAAAATACTTTTGAAAATAGTTTTTCAAAATACTTTTGTGAAATCAACATTTCCCATTTTTATTGCTACTCACTAGTGTATATACTGTTAGGCTACATCGCATTAGTGTGCTTGACAGTTATCTATAATTTCTAATGACTTGAAGCAATGATATAATTGTAATTGCCATTAGTAACTTCTATATTGTGATAGTGTCTAATGCACGATGCATCAACCGATCATAAGCCGATCAATTTGTTTAAGTTGCTTGGAGTGCCAAGTAGCAGAAATTCGATGGGCTAAGGAGGAGTTTATTGGCCGCCATCCAAGACTGTACCTTATCAAAGACAGCAGACAACAGACCCAATTTCCGCCCAAAGATGAGTCACATGAAATGTAGATGTGAGTATCATCAGCATAGAAATGATATCCCAGCACAGGATTATTATCCAGCAATTAATGTTCCTAGTGGTGTACGTGGTGTATAATGTAAAGATACGAGGACCAATTAAGCAGAGAACCCTGATATAATATCCTGTTACAACAAACTCACAAGTAATTATTGGTGACCAGAAGATTATCAATTAAGCATTATAACAATAAAATAATGATTTTGGCAGAAGATTTGTAAAATTTATTTTTGTAAAGTAGGCCTACTTTGGAAAAGTATTTTGGAAAAGTAGGCTATTTTGGGAAAGTATTTTGAATTCTCCAAAATACTTTTTAAAGCTATTTTGAAAATACTTTTGTAAAATACTTTTCAAAAGTAGGGGAAAGTGGCCCAAAATGACATAGCTAAGGATTTTTTGCAAGTTTAGCATAATATTTATGGCACAAGTGGGACTTTGTTATCCTGTTTATCAGACACCTAGTGCACTTACATAATGCAGTGGTCCAAATACTAATAAATATATGAGAACAGAAAAAACCGGCAGTTTTGTAAAAATGCTTGTTCTATGTCATTTTGGGCTATGTGCTGGGCAAAATGACATAGGGTATAGTCTAAAATGACATACACATTTTGGACCCAATTTGTAAGCCTTAAATAAAATGGTTACCAGTTATTATTTACAGTAAAATTAAAATTATAACATTTTATATTTTATATTTTGATGTTCTGAGACTAACTAAACAGCTGCTGGAACCACAACGCAATTAGGATTTTTTTAAAGAGTTAAACATGTTATTGTGATAAAATACACCACTGACGACTCAGGGACAAGCAGAACTGCAATTCAACTGAAACTGTTACAAGAAAGACAAACATATTTTATACCGATAAACTTTATACCGATAAATCATCAGCAAATAAACTGAAGAACTAGGTCAACAACACTACATGAAAAAGCTTCCAATATGTGACTAGCACTAATGTATAAAAACTCAAAAATCAATTGCTACAAGTCTGCCAAACTTGTTGTAGGCCTACTTGATCAGTGCCCAACACATAACAAGAGCAATGTCTACCTATTCACTGCACAAATCACACACAAAAATTTGTTTTCTTTGAGATCATTCGCAATGTGCCCAGTTGTGGCAAACTGTGCACTTGATCCACGGCTCACGTTCACGTGAGTTGGACAAGTCACTGCAAAACAGGAATCTTGGATCTGCATCATCTTCATTTAATTTCTGGCTTGAAGGCCTTGGCTCATTTGCCCTTTTGAAATCATCATGTGGTCCACACCTCTCTTTGGTACTTTTGCATACAGCTTTGCTCTTTTTCACAGGAACTCTTTTTGTGGCTCCTCCAGAGTGAGCTTTCTCGGTTTTACTTTTTTCTGTCTATCTTTTCACTGTACTTTATGGCAATCATCAGGTATACAGGTTGCTTGTCAAAGCTGATGCACGTTCACTTGTCCTCTTACTACGGGATGCAGAGTGTGATGAGGGAGGAAATGGAGACAAATCAACAGCTCGAATTGGTGTACATACACAAGATGTGCTTATTGGAAGCACTGTAGTTTTTTCTGAGTGAGAAATCTGAAGTTTAATGCCTGCAATACCCTCTGTCATCGTAGATGGCTTATGAGCTGCATAATGTTCAGTGTCCGGATGAGTGTCTGGTGTTGAAGTGACACCAGTATCACAAAATGGCCTCACTGCAATTGCTGACAGTGTAGTGGCTGGCTCGAAGTCCTAATGTACCCCGTGGATCGTTGAATTCATTTGAAGCTCGTAGCCAATCCATTTCATTAGTTTCAACTGCTGTAATAACTAGCCTCTAAATTCCAACTCTGGCGATCTGGTTTTCTTTTGTATTTGTTCACCATCCTGTATACAACATATCATAGTGAATTAACTGATCGGAGCAAAGATTAGTGATATATAAGTATCAACAATATGTAGGTTTTCAAGTACTCTTTCTAGTCTCAAAGGCACAGCTGAGCAGTGCCCCAAAGTATCTTTCTGACTATATGCGAAAGCCGTTATCTGCGACCTCATCTCGTTCCTTTTGTGCTGCTGATTGGCTAGATCTTTTTGTTCCTAGGACTAGGACTGCCTTGGCTCAACGCCGGGCATTTGCTGTGGTTGGTCCCTCTACTTGGAATGACCTTCCCCTCATTAAGGGCTAAACTAATGACTAGTTTTTCCTCTTTGGTCTCTGGTTCTTTAAAGACGTTTCTTTTCCCCGGGGTTTTCATGCTGAGAGCGCTTCTGAATAGTTATTCTGAGAGAGGCGTTATATAAATCTGTAGATACAACACAACACAATACAATACAGACAACTTCTCATATGGCAATAATTACTGCAGTGGATAAAATGACACACCCTATGTCGTTTTACCCAGTATGTCTGGGCAAAACGACACATGTATGTCATATTGCCCGGTGACGTGTATGTCATTTTACCCTGTCTATGGGTGCTAGGTTGAGACCTACCGCTGTAGTCGCGACGAAATGTTACAAGCTAAAAGTTGTACGGGACTTGATCGACATAATATGCATACCCTTTGCAAAAGACTAAATTCCTCAGTATCTGCACGTACCTTTTTAGCAGCCTTGACTGTCGTCAACTATCAAATTGTATCGCAATGTCACAAATAATCTAAACATCAACCACGCACTTCTGCGCATGCTGCCATATTCGTTCACTAAAAATAGCAACAGCAGGTGCCACGCTCGAGGAAAGTAAGTGAGTAAGTTGACGATATATACTACGGTCCAGCCCACGTGCCACCTATGTCATTTTACCCGAGTATGTCATTTTAGGCTACTTTCCCCTATTTTGAAGATACAAAATAAAATAGTATTTTCTATTTTGAAAATAGAAAAGTATTTTCAAAATAGAATTGTGCCCATCACTGGCTGAGCAAATTCGCGAGAGTTTCTTGCCCAAGTGCTCTACACATTCACCTCCTCGGTGAAGACTGCTACCTGTGCTCTGCACATTAAAAAACTCGAGCGTTGTGCAATCAACTACCACGTACGCCTGCTAATGTGAAATTAGGCCTATAATTATAATTTCCGTACACAAATGATGCAAAAGTTTTCAGTACAATTGCTTCAGAAACCATAGTTTATATTCGCGAACTTATTAGTGTGAATGATGTTGACTTTTATTGAGTTTTCTTCTTGTCCTTTTTAATTAATTTTAGATAACATAATTGAACATTTATGTTGCGCGTCTTCAAGGTTTCTACTTTCTACTCTGAGGCGCTGCAGTCTGCGCTAGCCTTTATAATGATGTTAAATGTCACCACGAACGAATATATTACATCTCTTAGCAAAACAATGCTCCTCAGCCTCTCCCTTCCTCTGTTTCGGAATCGTCTGAAGACCATGGATGTATCTTATTTGTTAGAGACAGCTCGCACTGACTTGGGTCGGGACTCGGGAGCGCCTCTGACTCTCTGAGAAACTCGGAGTGGCGCTATACAAATGTTCAATTACAATAAGCTGAGACAGCTGTGGCGGCCCATTCGTCGCCCTTCTGCCGATTTCCACTAGGCCTATATTGCAGCATTTGTGTTAATGTCTCCTCGACTTGACCTTTCGCTTTCGGGTTCTGACAAGATACGTCGACCAATTAGCAATCTGGCTTTTATAGACTTTAATTCACACGTGTTATAGAGTTGATGTATAAGCTGTTCTTTGTGTGGCGCCGAAAAATTCGAAGACTTACATTTAAATTTACATCACGAAGTCTTAACACTGCTCTGCGGATGAACATGGAAATTCTTTGAAACGCATGCAGTGGTGAAAAGGAAAAATAACTCCTACACGTAAACTGATCAGTAAAAGTTCAAACTTGCCAGACTTGTCGAGCACATAGTCATACTTGTTCCGTTAGATATTTTTTTATATTGATAAAATATAATCAGATAAGAAAAAAATTGAATTTTGTGCCTAATGAACAAATTAACTAGTAAATAATCTAAAACAGGTTTCCGATGTCACGGCCTTGCTCTCATATGGAGAGCTGAGAACCAGATTCCACTATCCGCTGACGCGTAGACTGTCATGGCTGCCGTCGTTGTTGTTGACAGTTGAGGTTCATTTCTTTCTTTAATTTCGTGCGAGAAAAGACGTTAAAAATGTTCAGAAGCTTGAAGGATAAATTGGGAGAGAGTCTGGCTGGAACACCGGTTAGAAATTTAATTCCTGGTGGTCAGCAGAAACAGGTTCGTCAAACTTGTCGGTAAATTCTTTTTGTAGCGCAATGCTTAGACGGTTAGTCATGAGGTATTTCCTAGTGTTATTGTCGACTGTTATCAAATGTCTAATCCAATGCTACCTTGGTAAGTTCGTATTTTAGCGTCCTATAAGACCACGTACCGGCAATCTTATAGTATCTGGAATGGTAGTTTCGGTATATTTTGGGCGTGACTTGAGAATGCGGCAAACTTATAGTATCGGGGGCTGAAGGATTTATACGGTATCTTTGGACATGCTGCGCGGACTCCGGACGATGCCAGGTTTTCTAATGAGGACACTAACCCTGACCCTAACCGACCCTCACGACACCTAACCTTACCCTTACCGACACTCACGACGCCGGTAAACTTACGCACTATATCCTTCAGCCCCCGATACTATAAGCTTGCCTTTGTTAGTGCTATTGTGATCTGTTATCCAATGCTACCTTGGTAAGTTCGTATTTTTGCGTCCTCTAAGACCACGTTCGGCAAGCTTATAGTATCGGGGAGCGGCAGTTTCGGTATATTTTGGGCGTGACTTGAGAATGCTTCGTAAAATGGATAGTTGGATACGGATCACATATACCAAGAGGTTACATTACAAAGGAGCATTGCTGTATTACTCTTGGCTCACAATTTAACACTTTAACGACGAGCATGTACTAAAAGTCACTGGGAAACAAATGCAGCTTATTGTTAAAGCGATCTCATGCTTCGCCCACTCTTTGCCACTTCGCTGCGTCCTCTTCGATCCTCTGATCGGCTTGACCTCTTTGTTCCCCGTGTCAGGACTGCGATGGCTCAATCCAGATCCTTCACCTGCATAGGTCCTTCTCTGTGGAATGGACTTCCTCCACCGGTTCGCTCTGCCATCCTTTCTGGTAGTCTCTCCTCATCTTTTTCTAGACTAAAATCTTGCCTTTTCCCTCGGGTTGCTCGCACTGGGAGCGCTTCTGAAAGGCTTTTACTGTGAGAAGCGCTTTATAAATAGCCAAATACAATACTATACAAATACAAATACAATAATAATGTGAAGCTGTGTTTTGCCTATAAAGCGTACAGAGAATAAGAAATTTGTGTCATCCCAGGAGTCAGCAGAAATTAGTGTGCCGTCATATGTAAAGTAAGTAAGTAAGTAAGTATAGCCTTTATTACTCCATTAGCCAATGCACAATGGAACAGCAAAATTGAATATACATAATAACACACAGCAGTAATAATAATGCAAGTAAGAATAGTGTATGGTAATAAAATAGCACATGTTAATAAGTGTACAGCATCCTGGTAATGAATCCTTTTCTAGTGAATAGGTCAGATCACGAGATTTCCCGGTTATGAGGATGTAGCCATAAAGAGTATCATGTTTCATGAAGTGGAGGGAGAAAACCATGAAGAACATGCCCAAGAGTACAGTCAGCTTTAATGCACATCTCTTCAAATGTAGGGGAGTGACTGGGCAAAATGCCTTTCTTTGTAAGTATGAGAAGGCAAAAGATATCATGGCCTGATATGTAAGGTGTTTGCTTCAAATCACCAGCATCCTACAGTAATGAGCGGATTGGATCATTTGATCAATCCGTCTTAATGAACTGACTGTATCATTTGGATCAATGCCTCTGAATGAGTGGATTTGATCATTTGGATCAATCCATCTTTATGAAGAGATTGGATCATTTTGATCAATGCCTCTGAATGAATTGATTGGATCATTTGGATCAATCCATTTGAATGAATGGATAATTTGGATCAATCCGTCTGAATGAATGAATTTGATCATTTTAATAAATCCATTTGAATGCACGGATTGGATCATTTTGATCAATTCATTTTAATGAACGGATTGGATCATTTTGATCAATTCATTTTAATGAACGGATTGGATCATTTTGATCAATGCCTTTGAATGAATGGATTCGATCATTGTGATCAGTGCCTCCGAATGAATGGATTGGATCATTTGGATCAATCCATTTGAATGAATGGATTGGATCATTTTGATCAATTCATTTGAATGAACCGCTCATCTGGATGGCAATGCTTTAGTAGCATAGAGGCATGGCCTGGCAGTTAGTTTTACAACAACTGGAAAACATGTTTTAGATCTTTCACATCTGCTGATCCACAAGCCTTTGATTTAACTAAAATTTGAATTAGCCTAAGTGTGTAACTAAGGGCGGCAGGTCACACAACTGTTAGACCTGTGCCATTGTCTGATGATATCAAGAGCGTGATACAGTATGAGCTGGCCCCAAAAGACCCATTGAGTAATCTGTAGGGACCCGAAATTTGTCCACTGTTCACATGCGGTCATGGGATGATTGTTTTATTCTCCAGTGACTGAGTGAGAGGTAGTCAAGTACCCACTCGGAATGAACTTGAGTACCTGGGCATGTAGGCATCTGAGGATTTATGTAGTGCATTTTTGGACCTCTCAAAATGCTTGCTTGCATGCACAGTGCAGACATATATATGTACCATGTATCATCCTTAAATTATTGCATTCGCTTCCCTTTGAAGCTAAGCCATTTACTTGTAAGATTTTCGGTTTCACCAGTCTTAGTCATGTGCTGACTCATAAGCTCTACCAGTTCATGGCATATGATGGTAGGACTTTTGCAAGTAAAACTGATATCCTTGCCTGCCTCTGTGGTCATTCCCAGTCCAGACTAGGGTGACTGTCCAGTTAAATTTAACCCCATTTGAAACCACTGTATAGGGACATTCCAAGTACGGATAAGAAGGCTGCAGCACGCCTTTCTAAGTCTGGTGCATCTCCCACACAGTTAAATCAAGCTCTTAAGTAAATGATATATTTAATGGATCTCATTAAACATGCAATTTTCAATTACACCTAGTCACCTACATTCACAAATAGAAGGCTAGTTCATTGTTCTCGTGCAAGTCTGTTTGGCTATTCGTTGTAGCTTTACCATTGATGTAAAACTGTAGCCAGGAGCCTTCAATCAATCAATCAATCAATCAATCAATCAATCAATATACCTTGTTTGCATTTCCTTAAATAAAAGAACAAACTTGAAAGTGTGCTTATTCTTTTAAGGCAAAATTCAGACTGTGACACGTTTTCAAAACTTTGGATTTGTTTACCTCTAGAGCAAGAAGCAAGAGCAAACTTACTTAACTTAGCTAGCCTGATTTTGTTGCTTTAAAAACTCCTCTGCTGTTAATGGGCTTCATAATACATGACTGCACTACATGGAATGACCTTCCCCCTCCTCTGCGTGCCAAACTATTGTCTGGGTTCTCCTCTTCATTCTCAAGACGTTTCTCTTTCCCCGGGGCTTCTACACTGAGAGCGCCTCTGAATAGTCCATACTGCGAGAGGCACTTTATAAATGCTCAGATACAATACAATACTAAGAAAACGAGACAGGTAAATGATGCGTTAAAATAAATTGTTGTACAATTTGCAGGGTGGTCGCGGTGGACCCTCAGATAATTCAACGCCATCCGGGTCAGATCGGGGTCACGCCCTGTCACCCGATGACATCTCACCTCTGTCTGTCTCGCGCTCTCGCACGTCTTCAGTGAGCTCGCAGGCCAGTGATGTCTCTTTCGCTTCTCCCTTTTCTGCGCTCGCTCCTGGAGCCCTGGACCTCGATGGATCGGTAAGCGAGGTGGAGACGGACTCGGCGTCAGTGACTGCAATGAATAAAGATGAATTGTATCAAATGTACTGCAAGGTTCAACGAAATAGTCGCCAGTACAAGAGCGCTTATCTGCAGGTGGGTGACCCTGATTGTTTTTCTCTCATTTGTCTGATTATTCATTCGTTCAAGGGGGTGCTCGATAGTGTAGTGGTTGGTGTACTCGACTGTCAATTGAAAGGTTGGGGCTTCAAATCCCTACAAGGGCAGAAATTTGGTTCCAGATTTCTGCTCCATCTGCACCCCTAGTTACCTCAGCTGTATTTATTACACTGACCTTACGCTGTCAGTGCAAAGATGAGACGGTGAGAGAGAAGACTGGCCACCCGCAATTATATGCCGAGGCTAAGAAAATGAAGTCACTAATACTTCATGGCCACGGCTGCCTCATGGCTAGCTTAAGAGACTGCTTTGCTTCTTCTTCATTCAGTTTTTTATTATGAGTCAGTCAAATCACTTCATTTTCAGTTAGTTATTTAAAGTGTATTTATTTGTCTCTTATTTATTTTGTGGTTATCTCAGTGTTTATTTATTTTATTATTTTCTTACAAATTTTTAAAAAAAAATATTTAAGTGTGTGATTTTGTTGCATTTCAACTTTATATTTTCGAGAGGTTTTTAAGGGTTAAGGTGGTTATTAGTTAGTTCACTAATTGAGCTGTCCACATTAATTGGTTCACTTATCAGCTAGAAGTTTAGCTAGCAAGACTGGTCCTTTCTGGGTCTTCCTTTTGGGCCGAGAATAAGCTAAAAGCTTGAAAATGTATGTTATCCTAACTATGTTGTGTCTTGGACCAATAAACAGAATTGATTGATTGATCGATCGATCGATCGATCGATCGATCGATCGATTATGCATCTTTACTGGTTAAGCAGCTTTCTTTGCAGAACCTGTTTCCATCACTTGTGTCTGATCCAGGTCATATGGCTTAACCTGTCATTCAGTGCAGCCATATGCCTAGTACAGGGGTGTCAAACCCACGGCATTCATTGTGTGAGACTCTTGAAAGGGTGCAATATAAATGTTTTTATTACATTATGTTAACATTATTGTACTGGTAAGTAGTTTGCTGACTTTGATGTTAGGCTCCTTCAGCATTTAAAAGTAAACTAAGGTGTGACTCTTCAACATTTTCCGGTACTGTTCAAGTTGCTTCCATGCATGAAGAGGTAGGAGATGAGTGGGCAGAAGTTGTACTGTGATTCATTCCTGTTAGCAGAAATTTCCAGTGTTGTATGTTTTAATGTTTGCCAGGTGGTGACTGCTTACAAAGAGGTGGAAAAAGACAGAGACAAGCTCAAGGTTGGCTGATGATCAAGATTTACTTCAGTTTGATCTGATTTGATCTGTTTTTTTCTTATTGTACTTTGATCTGATTATAATTTCGTTTGCTCTCTTCTCCATGGTGTTTGTTCTTTTCTGATATGATAATAACCTGATTTTGTCCTCGACCTGTCACTGTCATGTACGTATGTATTTATGTATCAAGACATTTAATTCAGTGCCTTTTAAGTACCTCGTTAAAAGTGCTGCACTTAATTCGATCAGCCAGATAGCTATTATCTGATCTTATTTAGCGAATTTTACGAAAGTTGAAAACGTGTGCTACACAGAGCCAAATGCAACAGTACCTAAAAGTACATAAATTTGCATTATTTGCACCACATGATCTTAGCCTCAGACTGTTCTATCTGATTACCATGTCTGAGTGTGGACCACAATGATTCCTTTATTATCAGATAATTTAGTGTCCTGGATGGACTGTGAGGCTTCCAGTTGTTGATTTTAACCATGGGCTCTGGCTTTTATCTACACCATCCCTGGTTGGTAGTGGTAACGGTAATTGCAAAATTATATAGCACCGCTTCACGAGGCATCAGAGGCTCTCCTGACCTAACACAATAAAACCACGAATTTTCACGAGCAACGAAGGTAGCCTACAGAAGTGGCAATTTGTTTGAAGCTGGAAAAGTGGCCACTCAAGTGGATAGCAGTACTAATTTAACTCTGTTCAGCAAACATTTTCAAGTTGCATTAAAATGTACTTGTTTTAGATAAGTTAGTCATGCGTGCAGTGCCTTTATGAGGTTACTTGGAATGCACTAAGTGTCTAGATACATTCATACATTCACACCCCTCTGATCCTATGGAAACCGGACTCGGACCTCCTCGGACTACTCTTTTTGACAACCCTTCTGACTAGACGCAGCGCTCGTGAATAAGCTGGTGCCCTGCGCTTGGCTTTCGAGTGGCGCTTTAGAAGTTTGGAGATTACGATTACGAGATTACCAACTCCTGCAAATTTTCGATTAATTAGATAAAGTGGCCCTAATATATGGCTTGGTTTACCCCATGACCTTCAGTGCATCGCTAATCTAAATTTATTTAAAGAACAGTTGAGTCTTTGGTTAATTAAACAGAATAATTAGATAGGATAATAACTCCTTATCTCTTCGTATGTTGACTATTATGAATGAATAAGTACACTCTGACTTCTAGAATCAGATATACAACCATTGCCTGTCATGAATAACGTGTTAATGTAATGTGATTGAACATTTATATAGCACCCCTTCAATGACCTTCATCCTTCAAGGTATCTACTCAAGGGTGCTCTCTGCGCTAGCCTTTATGATGTTAAAAGTTAAATGTCATTACGAACGAATATATTACATCAGCTAAACAATGCACAGTAAGTTAAGTTCATTGTATGTATGTACCCAGACTGTTAAGTGCATAGTTGGCCCCAACTAGCAGGACTGAGGTCCCTTCTGGGTTCCCTCTTTTGTCTAACTGACTACTTGTTTACTGAATGATGAGATGTTTTCTTGAATATGTTTTTTTTTCGTGGACCAATAAAACTTGTGGCTATGGTTACTTTATCTTGGCTTATTAAAATTTTCAGAGTACGCTTGCTCAGACTCAGGACAAAGCGCTGAAGAAAATATCTGCGTTGAAGGAGCAGCTTGAGTCGAAGAAACATGCAGAATCTAATTTCACAACGATGCTCAATGAAAAGGAAGAGTTATTGAAGGTGCTTCAACTACAGGTACAATTACTTGAAGTTTACAATCTTATCACAAAAGCTGTTGAATCTAATGTGAGCATTGTGGTTTGGCAAGGTTTAGTTAGATTGTATGTTTTAACACTTTAACGATGAGCGTGTACTAAAAGTGACTGGGAAACCAATGCAGCTCGACGTTAAAGTGTTAAATATTTTTTATTTGTTTATTTTTCTTCTTTTAGGAGGTTATGCTAGTCTCAGTATTTTAAAGCGTTGTCCAAGAACTTGCATAAAGAAGCATTTATTCATTCAGTAAACTTTGTACAGTAAATTTATATAGCACATGTAGATTATATGATATATACTCACAAGAGATCCCAACACAGATGAAGGATGACAGCCTTTGAAAATTGATTGAACATGCATGTCATGTAACTAGAAAGAATGGCTCCTTGCAAGGTAAGGTCTAAGAAAGCATATGGAATTGTCTTTGTCAGTAATATTAATAGTATTTTCAACCCAAGATATGCAAAATAATCTTTTGGGATTTTACAAAGTTATTATTGCTTTCAGTGGCATCTACCAATGGGGGTGGAGGGGTTGGGAGAATGATCTCCCATGGTTCCATGAAGTGCGGTTTAACATATGTTAATTTACAGTTTTGAGTGAATTTTGAATTCTGAGTCACTTATACATAAGTCAGCCAGAGTGGTTTTTTCTTCCATTCAGGTTGGGAGTGGGTTAGATGCCACTGATTGCTTTATGGTTTAAAATATGGTACAGTTTGTTCTTAGTTTCTTTAGTCTTTTCTGTTCTCATTTCTATTCCTAATTTTGTGGTGTTCCTTTGCTCCAGGTAAGTCTGCTCAAAGATGGTAAACCGATCCCAGAGGAGCTGCGGTCAAAGTCTGACCATCTGTCTGCTGTGCCATCCTCCGTACCAAGCCCTCCATCCGAACCGTCGCCACAAGTGGATGCAAACAGCAACATCAGCACAGATGCGAACGTCCTGCGGGAGAAGGTACGAGAAAACTTTCGATTTGTGCAGTTCTGTCAGTTTAACACTTTAATGATGAGTGTGTACTATAAGTGGCAGGGAACCAATGCCATGGGCGTATTTAGGGGTGTGGTTCTATGGGTTCAAACCCCCGAAATAAGTTTATGAAAAAGATGTTATATGCTTTTACATAGAAAATACCATAAAACTTAATTTTTGCAACCATCTCCAATGGAAACCCCCTGAAATCTTAAACCCCCTCCAAAAATTTTCCTGGCTATGCCCCTGACCATTGCAGCTCATCGTTAAAGTATTAGAGGCATTTTGACCTACACCACTTAATAAAGACTCGAAGGTGAATTTGGGTAATTTGTTCATTCTTATTAAGAAGACGAGAAGAGCAGTCCATTGAGATAAACCAGAGAGGTTGCTCAGGTTTTGCCTTTACATGGTATGCTGGATTCATGTTTGTGCTTTCAGACAATAGATTCTGCATACCTAACATTTGGCCTCTTTGGGCATTTGTTGGCCTCGGTCCCATAACCGTGAGCTCCCCAGGTTTCACAACCTGACTCAGAAATGCTTCCTTGCCAGGATGCTATGCAGATAAACAAGGTTTCCCTGGGTCTTGCTATTTGAGCTCCTCATTTTTTCCCCCCTATGACCAACCCTAAGTGTTCCTCCCCTATGTTTGCCTTGATATGCAATAACTTCTCTCATTCAATTTTTGGTTTGTATATAAATTGGTTTGTATATACATTTTTTGGTTGTTTGAATGTATTAAGCTTGCCATGTACTGTGCTGTGTGTTTACTAGTGCTTCTCAGTAAAGAATATACTTACTTACCTGCACATAGTCAGTGTTAAGATATATCTGCGTACATTATGTTATGTAACGTTGCCTAATCTTGTCTTGCCTTGACTTGCCTATCCGTGCTTTACTTGACTTGATAGATGTAGATTATTTTTTGTTTTAGGTGAAGCGGCTGGAGTCGCTGTTAGCCAAGTGCCAGGAAACAATGAAGGGCAACAAAGAGAAGATCCAACTGCTGACCACTGACCGAGAGGACATGAGCCAACAACTGGAGATGAAGTCTGATGAACTGGACAAGTTCAAGGTCAGTGACCAGTGTTCATTAGCTCAGTATTATTAAGTGCAAGTTGAAGTTATTGTACATACATACTTGCAGAATATGCACATACATTGTAAATGCATATACACATAGAAGAAGATGAAGAGCAGTCCCTTAAGCTAGCCTTGAGGCAGCCATGGGTATGAAGTGTTAGCGACTTCATTTTCTTAGCCTCGGCATATGAGGGTGGGTGATTACGATTACGAACTGGCAGTTGGGACAACAGTTAAGTAAATAAGTATATCCTTTATTCAATCAACTGATAACCGCACTTTGGTGTACATGACGTGCCTGGAATGACCTCCCTGCATCGTCTAGGGATTCTGTATGCGCCTTCTACAAACACTTGAAAACTGTTCTTTTCCACTGAGGTTGGGCTAGGAGTGCCTCTGAGTAGTTATCTTGAAGAGAGGCTGTATAAATTATCTGAATTATCTGAGTTGCCATTGCTGAACTCGATTGGTAATTAAGGAGCACTAATTAACAGGACCTTTTGTCCCTAGCAATGAACTATTCTTGTTTCCTAAGAAATGGAATTACCAGACTTGAAAATGTTCTTCTTTTGAAGCAATAAATATGTTGATTGATTGACTGACTGATTGATTGATTGATTGATTGATTGATTGATTGATTGATTGATTGATTGATTGATTGATTGATTGATTGATTGATTGATTAAGTACTGTACCATACAATTTATGATTTATGCAGGAGGAGCATAGGGAGGCTGTACAGAGGTTTCAGACCCAGCTGAAGGATGCTCGTAAACTCATCGTAGACCTAGAGTCGGACAAGGCAATGTCTCTGGCCACCATGAAACAGGAATTCCACGAGACGCTGGAGTCCAAAGACTCAGAACTAATGGATTTGAAGCGGAAGGTGCATGGGCTGGACAAAGAAAATACAGAACTAAAGGACGAAGTTCAAAAACTCACAAAAACAGGTCACATTTCGTTTTTTGGATTTTTATTTTGTATTGCATTGTATTTGGCCATTTATAAAGCGCTTGTCTCAGCAAAAGTCTTTTAGAAGCGCTCCCAGTGCGAGCGACCCGAGGGAAAAGGCAGGATTTTAGTTTAGAAAAAGATGAGGAAAGACTACCAGAATGAATGGCGGAACAGACCGGTTCAGGAAGACCATTCCAAAGAGAAGGACCTATGCAGGCGAAGGATCTGGATTGAGCCATGGCGGTCCTGACACGGGAACAAAGAGGTCAAGCCGATCAGAGGATCGAAGAGGACACAGCGAAGTGACAGAGAGGGGGCAAAGAATAGTAAGTAAGTAAGCCATTTATTGACAGAGCATCAAATACCATAAGATCACAACATCACAGTAATCAGTACAAATTCAGGAAAAAATTCCAAGTCAAAAGGTCAATCCAAAAGGGTCATATGGACCCGCTGCAACTGAATCAACCTTTTTCTGGATAATATTTGGCAGTAGTAACAGTGCAAAAACAAAATGCATTGTGTGAGAGTATGATACACAAATGAGAATCACAAAGGTACATGTACTTCGGAGCAAAACTCAAATAAGACTAAAATTATAACCTTGAATTGTATTTGTAGCTTTTTATTAGATTTGAGCATACTTCTGTGATGTGTTGCTCGAGATTCATGTTGTGTCAGCATAAACTTGATATCATAACAATTTTTATTGGAGTAGTAATGCTTTTACTTGTGTCTGATGTAAATGGTAAAATGCATGGACTCGATATTTGGCCAAAATATTATTTAACATTTTAGTGATGAGCTTGAAATGTTAGTTAGAATAATTGACAAACACTAACTAGTTTGGCTTTTTCCAAACTCCTGTAAGTATCACTTGCTCGGCTATATCACTGGCTCAGATGGAGAGGCTCAATAATTTCATCTTTAACCAACCTCACTTAGATTTGTTCTGAGGAATTGATACTGTAACTTGGTCAGAGTTTGTGACCGATTTGCTTAATAGGTGGGGAGCAGTTGGAAAAATCTCGTGAGATCATTCGGAAGTTGAATGAGGAGAAGAGCCACCTGGAAGAGGAAACTCAACGGAAGATAGAGAATTCTGAAAGCACTCTGGAGCGGGAAAAGGACTCGGAGTTGCAGGAACTTCGGAGGGGCAAGGTGGAGGCGCTGCGGGTATTACAGGTGAGTCGAGGTGAAATTACTACAGGTACTGTTTGTGCAGATGAGCTTTGGTATATATAATGATTATAATTATTTAATATATATAAATATATATATAATCATTTTATATATATATACAGTGCTTTTTTCTACAAAGGTTCCAGGACTGACCATAAATCCGTAAGTGTTTTCGTTTCTATAGAACTTTAGGTTTAATGAAAAATATTTTGAAAACGTGTATTATTTAAACGTTTTATAGTTTACGCTAAAAACATGAAGACGGCAGACACTGCAGATGATGATGAGTTCTCTGCCTGAAGGCAGGACCATTGGCGTTTTATGCCACCCGGGGATGAGATGGGTGAGGTGGTTTCCTGTTGTCTTCCTCACAGACAATTGTGGGTGCGGACCTTGTCCAGGGTCACTACGCAGTGGCTTGAGGTAGATTCGAACCTGCGACCCTTCGGTTACAAGGCACAGAACATACCACTACACCACCGCATCCTAAAACAGGTTCTATGTTTATTACGGTGACAGTTGCAGCCTGAGTTGTGTTTGTGCACTCTAGCAACAAATGCAGGACAAAATCCAAGAACTGGAAAAGGCAAAGGAGTTGGCTCTGGAAGAACGCGACAAGGAATGGGAAAAGAAATTGTCCCAGAAGGTATCTTAAGACTGTCCTTTTCATCCGGAGTTGGGTCGGGAGCGCTTCTGAATAGTAACCTTGAATGGGCGCTATATAAATCTCCATAATGAATGAATGATTGAATGGATCTTGATAAACATCTTGTTTGTGTGGCCAAAATGTTACAAATGTTGTTTCTGCTTACCACATCTTGTCATAACTTACCTTATGTTGCATAATTAACTTACCTTATGTTGCATAATTAACTTACCTCATGTTGCATAATTAACATACCTTATGTTACATAATTATTCTTTACATTGCTTTACCTTCATTAAATTTAGTCACGAGCTTTAATGACCAAATCACATGCTTACTAATTCACAATTAGTTCACAATAAAGCACGCCAAGGCCTGACTACAGTATATCTGTTCTTTCATTTTCCCAGGAACAGACAAAGAGGAAAGAGTTTGAGGAGATCCTAACAGAGGAGCAGGAGGAGATGGCTCTGGCCATTGAGGAACAGTATCTTCAGCGAATAGCCATAGCAAAGCAGTTTGAAGTGGCCGAAAACAATCTACGCGAGGAACATTCCCAATTGGCACAGGTTCTGCTTAGCTTCCTTCCCAACAGTTTCTGCTTCTTGTGTGTGTTGCTGCAGATTTAAAATCGGTCTGCCTATCTGTAGTACTAGCACTTGAATATTAATTCGTTGTAAAAAGACTTTTGTACAACATTAATTTGGTAGTAAAAATTCTGATATTCAGTTTTAGATATTTCCTTGCGTACAAACTGATCTCGTAATATTGCTGTTGACAATCATTAGCACAAATGACACATTTAAAGCGGCTAATACGAATCACCCCATAGCCAAGTCTGATATATAGAGAGTACACTCAGGGTACACTGTCAGTGGGAAGGTCAGAGGTCAAGAGAGATGCCCATCCAGCTGCCCTCATATGCCAAGGCTGAGAAAATGTAGTCCCTAACACTTCATACCCATGACTGACTCTCAGGACTAGTTTACAGGACTGCTTTTCTTCTAATTTGTTAGTTGCTTCCCATTTCTTGCTGTCCAAGATATATTATCTAGTGGGGCACTTTTTGTCCATCGTGCTAATACCTCAACGTGCCAGTGTCGTGCTTTCTCAGTTGTAGGCCCTGTCTGGAATGGTCTGCTATTGGAGATATGCCTGCTACCTAAGGATGATTTGTCTATGTTCTACTAATTTCTTAAGACTTTTTTGTATCACCGTGGATGGGCTGGGAGCAACCCGAGTAGGCTTCTTGAAGGGTGCTATATAAATTCTTGAAATGAATGAATAATGGTGCTGTTGTGTTTCTATGATTAGGAGAAGAAAGAGCTGGAGATCAAACTGGAGAACCTTCGTCTTGAGACATCCTCTCGAATTAAATCGCTTGACGATGAAATGCAAGATGTCAAAACTGCCAACGACCACAAGCTTCAGGAGGTCCAAACGGCACACAGCCTTGAACTTGAATCGGTGAGGAAGGAGAACGAATTATCTTTGAACCAGAAACTTGAAGAACTGCGAGTAGAGTATACGCTCAAAATCAGTGAGCTGAGCGCAAAGTACGAGCGCAAATTGGCCGAGAGCCAGGCAGAAGAAGATGCGAGTTACGAGACAATGATTTCTGACGTTAAAAGCCGGAGCCAGACTGCGATCAAAGACTCCCAGGAAACAATCTCTCTGCTGCAGAGCGAGGCGAAGGAGTCGAACGAGCGGCGAGCAGAACTAGAGCAGCAGGTGGCCGAGCTGGAGAGCAAGTTAACTGTCGAGAAAGAACTGAGCGGGCGTCTCTTGAAGGAGGTCGAAGAGAGTGATAGCAGAGGAAAGACCGATCGCGACGCCTTCCAGGAGCGGTTGAAGGGCTTGATAAAGAGCATTGACTACCAGTCAAAAGCAGCGGATGAGCTTAGCGAAGAGAACAAACGACTGTACCATGAACTTGCTGCACTCCGCTCAAAGTCTGAGGAGACGATAACCTCTATGCGAGACGAGATGAAGCGCTTCTGCGAGGTGACTGCACAGAATTCGTACGCTCTTTCGGCGGGTGCTGCTCTGGAAAAGAGTTCTGAAACGGAGGGAGCTGGAAGCTCGGAAAATGGAAAAGCGGACGAAACTGGATCGGATCATTCTTCGGAGACCCCTAATACGAGTCCAAAGCTGGAGGAGCTTGGAACAGATCAGTTACGGGCTGAAGTGCGCAGACTGGCGACTGAGTCACTTCTGAGAAGGCAGCAGTACTCACATCAGCTCGCATCCTCGGCTGATACGATCAGATCGCTCGAGCAGAGGATCAACGATTCGATTGAAAGAGAGAACCACCTGAATGTGGAGCTGGAGCGGTCGAAAAAGGAGAATGAGATAAACCTTACTGCACACAACAATGAGATGGTGTCGCTTCGATCAACAATTGAACAGCTCTCTCGCTCGGAAAAGGCACTCCAGACACAGCTGCGAGCGACGGACGAGCGATGCGAGACTCAGCTGTCGCAAGTGAGCACGGACAACATTACAGCGATGAGCCAGTTTTCTGAGCTACTCACCGAGAGCCAGTCGGAGATGGCCATGATTCTGGGAGAATTGCTCGAGACGAAAGAGCGATCGAACAGGATCGTTGAAAGCCTGGAGCAGGAACTCGACCAGAGGTGTCACGAACTGAATAATGCCTACCGTCGGATCGAAGAGCTGGGAGGGAGCTGTGAGGATTTGATTTCCCAGCCCGAACCTCCTGGTGATGTCGTTGCCGTTGATACTAGTGACCTGACCCATGAGAGCGAAGCATCCACGGTTTTACCTCAGTCCTTCGACCAAAACTTGCCGAGCTCTGCGGAGACAGTACCACTTGAAAACGAACTCGACCATTTAGATAACGAGGTTTCAAACATTGAATCAAATCCAGAACCGGATCAACTGGTGGCCTTCGATACACTTCCAGTCGGCGACATGAGCTCGGAGGAACTGCTCCGGGTAATATCGCAGCTGGAAAGCTCTCTGGCGGAGAAGGATCGCCAGATCTCGTGGTTCGAGTCGAAGGTCAAGGACTTTGGAAAGCAGATCCAGGTCGAGACAGAGGAGATGCGGATGCGCTCGCGCCAGGTCGAGCTGCTCATGGCAGACAAGGATGAGCTGCTGAAGGACAAGGGCGAGCTGGTGAAGAACCAGGGTCTCATGATCATGGAGCTCGAGTCGAAGGTTCGCAGGCTTGAGTTGGGCCTCTCCACGAAGAAAGAAGGAGGTTCGGAGGAATTGGATGTTCCGGAACGCGTGAAGCGGCTGCAGGAGGGATTTGCGGTTGAGGTGGCGGTAACAATGCAGAAGCACGAGGCAGAGGTAAAAGCGCTGAAGGGACAGCTGGAAAAGGAGCAGGAGAGCATGAAAATGTTCCAGGAGAATGTGAAGAAGCAGTTTGACGAGAGGCAGGAAAAGGTAAGAGAAGACTTACCATCCGTCTTGTTCCAATCTCTATAAGGTCGTTTCTTTATTTTTGGGGTGCTTCATTGGTTCTTTGACTATTATTCAATATAGTTCACTCTCAGCTAGTTAGGACCACTTGCAGCCAGAGGGTTGCGGGTTCGAATCCACCTCAAGCCACCGCGTAGGGACCCTGGGCAAGTCCTTCACTTGCAATTGCTCATGCGCTTCTTCGGCGTGAAACTCCTATTCAGTGTCCGCGCTGTAGTCAGGAGCGCCTCTGAGTAGAAATCTTGAAGGGGCGCTATAACAAGTGCTCATACATGCATACGTACATACATGCATACGTACTATGACCCAAACTAGATCATTTGCCACCATTGGGCCCTCCCTGTGGAATGCCCTTCTCACCTCTCTACGTGTTACCATTCTTTCTGGCTCTTTTCTACATCTGTCTTCCTCCTTAAAACTTTTCTTCTCTTGGGATTCTCGCACTGGGAACGCCACTGAATGGCCATCACTGTGAGCGGCGCTATACAAGTCACAAATTACAATACAACACAATACAATAACTGGAAGTTCAAAATACTGACATTTGATGCAATGAAGTTACACTGTTCTGTTAAATTTAGTTTCTGATGATCATCTTTGTAAATATTAGAGAAGAGAAATAGTTATACCAGCACTGTTATTAAAAGCCACCATCCCATGTTGAAGTGCCTCGGATTAGTTTCTGTTAACACTTTAACGAAGAGAGTGAATAGTAAAAGTGATTGGGAAACCAGTGCAGCTCATTGTTAAAGTGTTAAAGCAGTGCTATACAAATTCCTGCATGCCATTACCTATTTGCATTAACTGTTCTGTAATTTTGGGCAGTATATGTGTGATTGTGCTTTTATGTATGTATGTATTGTATGTATGTATGTATGTATTTATGTATGTATGTATGGATCAAGATACTTAACAGAAATCCACTTGGCAACGGGAAGTGAGTATAGCCTTGTAGTGTTGGAAAAATCATTATGTCCTCTTGTTCAGAAGACGATCATGACTTAACGAGGATATGATGAAAATATGGTTTTCAGATATGCTGATTGAAAGTCCGGTTTGGTAACAAATTGTGGATTTTGTTTAGTGTGTTAACTGGCATATTTATTGATGTATTCGTGAATTTACTGATTTCTTTGTTTATGATTCTGAAGGTGAAGTTCGTGATTGAGAAGCTGAGGGACAATTGTCAGCAAAGTCTTGTAGATCGTGACAATCTCTACGAGATCAAACTCATGAATCTGGAGAGAGATAAGAATACAGGTATCTGAATCCATTAATTACGACAATCAGTTTGCCAGCTAGTCAAAGTTTGAAACCTGCTGATTTGTATTCTGAATTGTGTTCCCAACAACTGTTAGAATCATTCTCTTGTAAATTTTATGTTTTGAGTTTCAATCGGATTGTTCATTCATTCATTCATTCGGGAATTTATATAGCACCCCTTCAAGGAAACTACTCAGAGGCAATTGTATACGTAGGTTTGGTTTATCGACTATTTGCTCTGTTCTTTTCCAAACTGTGTTCTCTTATCCTTTTTTCCTGGTTGCCTGGTGCGAAAACAAGTCACAAATTGCACGAGGATCAGAAATTGAAATGCTGTGGTGAAGTGCAAGGGCATTGCTTTGCCCCTCAAAGTAATGGTGACCATTCCCCTCCTCTGATGTGACTATCACCACCACTTTAAAGGTGGTAGTGTCAGGGCACGACCATCACAATACAAAGTTGTGCTTATAGATGGTGAATAATACTAGGATATATGTTTATTCGCTAACACATTGTCAGAACGCAATGCGATTACAAAAATATGGCCTTGTGAAGGCATTAGGTTTACCGTATGAACGTTTGGTCCAAGAACATAATTAGCTTTTAATTCAATCAATCAATCAATATTTTATTGGTCCAACAAAAAAACATTACAATCTAGTAATTGCATTTTTTAAGAAACAGAGGAAAGTTCTTTGTTGGAGACAAAACAAGGACCTGAAGAGACCTACGTCCCACTGATTATGGCTTCTTAATTAGTCATGGCGATTGATGTTACAGTCATTAGTACAAGTCAACTGTAGGTACACGTGGTTCTGGCATTACTCATCAATAAACAGTAAATACAATAATAACCTTTGACTTAACTTAGCTCAGTAGTATAAATGTAATTGAAGTGTTATATAGTTTGTTATAGTTTGAAGTGTTTGTTAACATGATTTCTCTTCTTAATTTAGAGCGAGACCAGGTTGTCCAGGAGCTAACAGCAACAATTAACAAGCTTCAGGCAGAGAAGGAGACGTCGGGCGATGAGGAGACGACAGAAAAACAGGCGGAAGAGATCAACTTTCTCAAGGCAGAGCTCGAGTCGTTCAAAGTCCGCCACCGTCAGGCGCTGTCTCATTTCCAGTCGGAAAGAGAGGCGCTGCTGAAACACACCGGAGAGGGCAGTGACCAGCTACGGGAGCTGTTGCGAGAGCTGGAGAAGAAGTCGGGGGAGGCTGAAGTAGATGTTAGTGCAGATCTTGCAAGGAAGTCGCTTGAGGAACAGCTGGAGAAATTGTCGGCGGAGAACCACGCCCTCCGACTGCGTGTGACTGACCTTGAGAAACAGCGGGCTGCTGTTCTTGAACTGGCAAAGGAGGCAAATTTGGACTCGGAGAGATTGACTCCGGCAGAGGCAGCCGCAGAGAGAAAAGCAGCGGAGGAAGAGATGGAGAGACTTCGGAATGAAATTACATCGTTGCGAGAAAGAGTTCAGAGGCAGGAAGTCAAGCAGAAAGAGTCGAGTGTGAGGCAGGAGGTGGAAGGGACAGAGGTAGAAGTGAAGCGGCTAGTAGAAGTGGAAGAGGTGAAGGAGCTAAGCAAACCAAAAGAAAGCTTGGCTGATGAACCTGAAGAGAAGATCGTTAAGTTTGAAGAGATGCAGAAAGAAGGAGATACCAAGCATTTACAAGAGCTAAATGAATTAAAGGAGCTAAATGAATTAAAGGAGGTAAATAAAGCAAAGGAAGACTTAATCTGCGAACTGAACAACAAGATATTAGCACTGGAAGAAATGCGGAAAGAAAACCTCTGTCGAACAGAGGAGGTAGGAGAATTGAAGGAGCTGGAAAAATTGAAACAAAGCACTATTCACGGGCTGAATGAGAAAGTTTCAGCCCTGGAAGAAACGGAGAAGGAGAATCGGAAAACATGGCAGGAAAAGGAGGACGATTTTCTGGAACGTATCAGAGCGCTTGAGGTTCAGTCGACGGAACGAGCTGATGAGCTCGGGAGACTACTAAGCTCTTTGAAAACCGACTCAGAAACAGCAGAATTGGCTGCAACCTCTGCCCAGGAACAGTTCAGCATGAGGGTTTCTGAGCTTGAGAATCAGATGCAGATGAAGGAGAAACTGTTTGAGGATGAAAGAAGGAGATTAGTGGAAGAAAACGAAGCCAAATCCATGGAAAGGTTGTCGGAAATGGAAAAGACCGACCTCGACCTTCACACGCAGCTCAGAGAACTCTCCGATAAGCTCAACAGCGTTACAGAGAATGCCTTACACCTGGAAAAGGCTGTCGAAGAGTACCGTGGACTTGAAATCGACTATCAGAGAGCCATCGAGACATTCAAGACTCGGCTGGAAGGCGAGCGACAGAGTTCAGAAACAGTTGCACGGGAATTGGAAGAGCTGAGACGGACAACGGACGAGAAAGACAGGAGTTTATTGGAAAGCAACGAAAAGTTACTTCAGGTGGAAGCCAGGCTCCAGGAAACAGAGGAAGCTGTTCATCGTATTAAAGATGAACACC
This sequence comes from Aporrectodea caliginosa, assembly GCA_020284085.1. Classification (NCBI taxonomy): domain Eukaryota; kingdom Metazoa; phylum Annelida; class Clitellata; order Crassiclitellata; family Lumbricidae; genus Aporrectodea; species Aporrectodea caliginosa. The sequence goes on from JACEVL010000526.1 coordinate 2,290,307, forward strand.
TTGCAGCGCTGGAAAGTGTGAACCTCGAATGGAAATCGAAATTCGATGCAGTTAAAAGAGAGAACGAGACAGTCGCAACTTCCGAAGTTTGTTCAAACGAAATGACGTTGACGAGTAAGGGTGAAAGTGACTCTCCACTGTCTGAACTCCGCCACAGTCACGGCCGTGGTGACATGCCAGTGGTACAGTCAAATTGTGCTGAACTGGCCGCGGTTGGCGAAGATGGCGACATATTTCTGAACGGTTCGGGGCTGAGGGTTGAACGGGTTGAAAGGAGGATCCACAAGGTGGTTCTACCAGTGGTTGAGTTCCTACCAGGTGCGACTACAAACCAGTCTAACGACCACCGTGGTTCCCAGGAGTGGTATGAGCACGAGGTGGAGCAGTTACGCGCTGAGCACAAGGTGGCGCTTCAGCTGCTCGAGGATGAGCACAACTCAAAAGTCATTCAGCTAATCAAGGATTTTAATGTGCAGATGGTGGAGCGTGAGAGGCAGATTACGGAAACTTTCCAGGAGGAAATTGGTAAGTAGTTCAAAAGTCAAAGGAATATGTGACCTTGACCGAGAAAAGGGACCACTTGCTTGTTGGGAATGGACTTGCTAAGATTTCAGTAATTTTATAACCTTAAATAAATCAGGCTAAAAATTTCAGAATGTTTGGCCCAAAAGTGTGCACTTTTTAACAAAAATATAAAATATCATTTGGCAGGAAATTGCATATCAAAATTCAACCTGTCTCTGCTCGATACAATAATACCTGATTTTTGGCTTTAATACATCACGTGGGGTAATATAGTTTGTTGTACAGCATGTTTCATTTGCAGATGCATTAATTGGACACAAAAATCAATATATTATGAAAAAGTTCATTTTCTGCGTGATTTAGTAAGCGACAAGTGGTCCCTTTTCTCTGCGAAGGTCAAATATAGTCTGCCATTTTGCATAGCTGGATCAGTTTGGTTTCGAACAAATGCAATGATTATGAGAATTTATGAATGACTGATGAATAAACTTTCACTTCTGTTTAGAAACACTCAGAAAGACTGAAGCTCGACTCCTGGCTGATCACCTCGAACAAACTCATGACTTGAACCAACAGCTCAATGACCGCAACTCGCGCAGTGAAGAGATCATCCAGAACTGCGAAGCCCAGATCCAGGTTAGGCAGAGAGCTAAGTTTGCTTCAGGTAAAGCCAGCAATTATTAATAGTCTTATATTCGTGTATTGGTTCAAAATCAGATAGGCACACCACTATCAGTTACTTTGCATATGTAGAGAGTCTGAGAGCTATCACCAAACCAGTCCAGGCAATGTCGTTGGGTAGAGCATCAGAAACAAAATGTTGTGACAGAGGGTGAAGAGAGGTTTGCCGTATCTAAAATGTATGACTTTTGACAAATAACTGTATTTAGTTAGACAGTAACTTAGTTTGCATTAAAGATGAATTTCTATATAGGACACGTGAAATGAAATGCCTGATGACCAAAGTTGTCACTGCTTTTAGGCAGAAGTTTAGGTGAAATTTATCTGAATTGTTCTTACTTACATTCTCTTCTTTGCAAAATGTATCTAAACTCTACCATTGTGTGACTCAAACGTCTGAAATTTGTGTGCAGGCTGCTGATGAAAGACACAATGACCACGTGGACAAGCTGAACCAGATCATCCAGGACCTCCAGCAGACGCTGCTTGACAAGGAGCATGAATGGGTGACAGGCAGGGAACCAGCGCAGGGGAAAGAAGAGGAAACACGCTCTAGATCGATGCTTCTGGAGAGTGAACCAACGTTAGGTTTTTCAGTGGAGGACAAGCAAATGCAGGTTGTTAATGGTATCTTAACACGCAAGCATTCAAATGTAACTGTTGATTTTGATATTGGGTTGACATTGTGTGCAATAGTCTAATGGTTGGCAAGCTGGACTGCCAACTGAGAGAAGGGGGTTCAAATCCCCACCAGGGCAGAAATTTGTTTGCCCATATAAACTTTTCTCTCAATGTTGAATATTAGGAAACTGCAGAATGGTCCAGCAGTGTAATCACAATTATTCAATGTATCTGTCCGTTCTGCTCAGACCCTTTGTCGTTTCGTTATCAAGTTTAAGACTAACTGTTTTCAAATTGCTTATCCTCCATAGACTTGTGAACTGATCTTCTAGAATCTAGATATTGACCTGTCATAGCTTCGTTTTTCGTGCACCATTGGTTGATGCCTTGTGCATTAGAAGTTATTACAGTTATGATCATGTGATTAAAACAGTTGTGATCTTGCAGTATTTGTGAACAGTCATAATAAGTCAGCAGATTGAGATTAAAATTGTATTGTCTAAGAAATTAATGCATAAATCATTATAGATAATGCAATTAATTTAACTGTATGGTATCAGTTTATTTGATGAGTTCTTCATATTCTGACTGACTTATTTTTGCTTATATTTGCAATGAACAGTTTTCTTCTGGTCATGTGCCTTCTTCGATCGATCACGATCTGTTCAAGGATCGAGTTGTTCAACTGGAAGGCGAATTGGAAGAACTTAAGCAAATGCACCTGTGGGTTTCTATTATTTATTCATAATTTATCCATTTTTATTATATATTTGCCGATAATTATTAAATAACGTTTTCGTTGACTCTGAGAACTGCTGTTAGATAGCTTTCGACAGATCCTGAAGACGAGGCTCGTCTGTTTTTGTTGTCTCATTAGTAAAGGGACTTTTGTGCTTAGTTACTTTATATTGCTCTTTACAAATCAAATGTTAATTATTATTATAATAATATTATTGTTAATGTTTCATAATAACGTTAGTAATAATAATGCTGCTGTTACATTTAATGGCTATGCAGCAGAGAGTTTCAAAGTGTATTGTTTAAATAATTTTATTAATTTATTATGACCTGACATATTAGTTATATAGTATCTCAATTTATTCTAGGATCCGTATATAAAAATATTTACTAGTTTATTTAAACATTTTCTAATTACTTTTAATTATCCATGATCACTCATGTTTGCTTTTCTGAGTTCTTGTCAGATTGTTTTTCTCAATAAAACGAAAATACTATAGAGTAAGTTACTGTGATCATATCAAATTGTTTATCTGAAGTTTGACGAGTTAGCTTTGATTAACATGGAAGGCAAATTATCTTGTTTATCAGCATTGAGGTGAGCGAGTTAACCCGGCGCCTGGAGCGGTATGAGTCGTCTCCACTGTCTCCGCTGCTTCCTGGATTGGACCACAAGGCTTCCCTCATTGCACTCGGCGGAGATGACGTCTGCAGACTTCTCGAACTGCAGAATTCGAATTTACAGGTAAGCCACACAAATGTATGGCGTGGTTGTAAAAAAAACTGATTTTCAGTAGCATCAAGTCATTCTGTATTGGTTTAAGTTTTTGTTTGGTGGGTCTTGTATATGAACCTTGGTCCAGAGACTCTGAACATTCAAGCCATCTTCAGCTGTCAACGGGAATCCGTTGGTTGGTTCCACGTGTGTGTACGGGCCTGCCACTGGTGACTCTTCCAGCTTACTCCGCATTGTTTTGCTAACTGATGTAATATATTCTTTCGTAATGACATTTAACGTCATGTAGGCTAGCACAGAGAGTGCCTCTGAGTAGATATCTTGAAGGGGCGCTATATAAATGTTCAGTTACATTACATTACATGAACCAATTATTTTCATAGTTAAGATTTTAAGAATGAATGCATGAATTGGTTTAAGTTTTTTGTTTATTGGGTCTTGTATATGAACCAATTTCCATAGTTAAGATTATGCTACATGTTTATTTAGCAAGTCGACTGTTCTTCGTCTCCATCTGTACTTCCTTTAAAATGGAGGCACTATTTAAGCAGGGCTCTGGTTGCTTTTAGGTCTACCGGTTGTTTCCCAATACCCTGTTAATATTTTATGTGAAACTGGTTTCATTTTGTCGACGTCTTTGGGATCCAATAAACGAAGAATACATTTTCAAATCCCCTTACATTTTCGTATTTTATCTGGATACTAATGACGGATCTGAGGACCAAAATAATAATATTTACTTTGGACATGAGCACTTACAGTCTCGAATGATCTCTTTAAATTTTATATGTTTAAATGTTAAAGAGTGTAAAAATACAATTTCGTGTCTGTGTTTAGGCTGAAGTTGGTCGCCATTTGACTGAAAATGCAAGGCTTAAAGAACGTGAGAAAGAACTTTTGTACCAGGCGAGTTTGTTCTCTTATTTTGTTTTTATTTATTTCTCATTTTATTTATTTATTTATTGTGCATGTCTTGTATATGCATTGGCTCCACAAGCATTTGATTGTAGAAGTAATATGTATCATTTTATAATTTCTCATAGCCATTCTTTTATTGTATGCAGATTGAAACTTACTATAGTGCCTTTTAGAAGAAGAAGTAGAGCAGTCCCTTAAGCTAGCCCTGAGGTAGCCATGGGTATGAAGTGTTAGCGACTTCATTTTATTAGCCTCGGCATATGAGGTTGGGTGGCAAGTCCTTCTCCCTCACCATCTCATCTTCTGACCAACAGTGTATGGTCAGTGTATTCATTATAGCTGAGTTGGCTAGGGGAGTGCAGAAATCTTGAAGCAAATTTCTGCCCTGGCGGGGATTTGAACCCCAACCTCTCGATTGACAATCTAGCACGATAACCACTACACTATCGGGCACCCCTTTGAACTTTTAAGTAGCTTACAAAAGGCACTGTGTATGGCAACCTAATTGATGATAAAGTCATTAAGAAGAAAATTAATTTATTAGCAAGGTGATTCATGTAATCAGATTCTTTTTAACATTGTTGTGTGTTGGAGATAAAACTAATTTCAGTTGAAGTTAAAGTGTTGAAACATTGAAGGTGTTTATTCATCGTGCATGAAAAGGATAATTTTTCATTTCTTTTTCAACTTTCTTTTTTGTCATTGGCAAGCAAATTATTATTTATATCTCTGTTATATACAGTTACTCTTTCAGCTTACTGTGCATTGTTTTGCTAACTGATGTAATATATTCGTTCGTAATGACATTTGACATCATATATAGGCTAGCACAGAGAGCGCCTCTGTTTAGATATCTTGAAGGGGCGCTATATAAATGTTCAGTTACATTACATATACAGTTTTTATTGCTAACATTATTGTTATGTGAAAAATTTGTTCTTGTAGCTTGAATCAAAGTCTGTCTTTATGTACGGGCCACATAGCAGCGACTCCCTTGCCTCGTCTTCCATTCTCGGATCTCTGCTAATGGAGCCAACTGAGATGGAGGTTGGTTCAGTTGGCTGCAATCTAGGTATTTAGCAATACAGGTGAAGATGACACATTTCACTGAGACAATAGAGTGAAGATGATACATTTCACTGAGGCAACAGAGGTGAAGATGACACATTTCACTTAGACAATAGAGGTGAAGATGACACATTTCACTGAGACAATAGAGGTGAAGATGATACATTTCACTGAGGCAATAGAGGTGAAGATGACACGTTTCACTGAGACAATAGAGTGAAGATAAGACATTTTGCTGAGACAACAGAGGTGAAGATGATACATTTCACTGAGGCAACAGAGGTGAAAATGACACATTTCACTTAGACAATAGAGTTGAAGATGATACATTTCACTTAGACAATAGAGGTGAAGATGACACATTTCACTGAGACAATAGAGGTAAAGGTAACACATTTCACTGAGACAGTAGAGGTGATGATAAGACATTTCACTGATACAATAGAGGTGAGGTTAGCACATTTCACTGAGACAATAGAGGTAACTTCTACAGTGTTGTGTCTAATACACAAGGCATAAGCTGATGGCAAACCAATGTTTTCCTGGTGAACTGTCCGCTTTGCATATTGCTGATGACGATGCGATGCGCTGGCTTAGCGCGAACTGCAAACGCTAACTAAAATGGCAAACCAAGCCATAAATGGCCAACAGCCATAAGAGAGTCCACCTAGACAGAGCCTATGGTGGATGAGCAATTTGTAATGTACAACTGTTGCCAACGGTAACTGTAATTGTAACTATATGGATGCCTGCTAAATATCTTTCAGAAGCGCCAAATAGTGACACCATTTAAGTGGAGGAAAATAGCTTGGTGTATTGTTAAACAAACGAGTTGTGTGTGTATGAGAACTTTTGCATAGTAGTTTTTAGGGACTTTTCAAAAACTTTGAGGTTGGTGTATAAATAACAGCTGTGCATTCTGTTGCTTTTTGCAGTACTTGAAAAACATCCTCTACAAATACATGATAGGTCTTGAGACAAAGGTGAGTGTATCTTTGCTGACATATGTAAACTTGTGCTTGCCAAATCGTTCTTTTCGTAATAATTATATTTTTGTAGGGTGGAAATGATGTTAATCTTAAGTGGTAAACAGATATGCAGGTCATCAACATGTCTGATCAAATGTTTTTCTTGAGTTTTTATTGGCAGAAATCAAGAAAATGTACTGACATCCTAACTGTTAAGCTTACAACTCTGTGCAGTCTTTGTGAGTTGATATGTTTGTCGAATATCAGGGCGCTTATGCATCTCATATGCTGAAAAAGTAATTTACGAATTGTAGGAAATTTTAATCTACCATATCCTGTCCAAATATAAGTGGTGATTTTCAAGCTTAAATGGCCAATTCATGCCACTTATAATAACCGATTTTTGACTTAGTGACAATGATGCAAGACAAATGACAGAGATTAGGAAAGTGACATTTGGCGTTAGGGGCTGTTCATAAATGACGTCACGCACCTGGGGGGTCGGGGGTCGGAAATTTGTGACGATGTGTGACATGGGGGTGGGGGGTCTGAGTAGTGTGACGTCACATCCGGTCTATGGTATTAAATTTAACAATTAACAACAATTTAATTTTAATAAATATAACAGCACTAATTTTGAGGATTAAATTTTCATTATTTTTTAATTATTTTAATGTATATGGGCACCATTATTAATAATTTTCTAATTATTTCAATATTTGGTCACCGTTAGATTTTAAAATATTCATGCTTTCGCTTATTTGTTCCACGAAGGAGCATTTTGCTTCGCCATGGAAATTGGTTTGGGGGGAGAGCTTTGTGACGTCATTTTCAGAGGGGGTCTTACTTTTTGTGACGAAGTGTGACGAGGGGGGAGGGGGGTTAAAAATCGGCCAAAATAGCGTGACGTCATTTATGGACAGCCCCTTAAATATGAATGCTGCACCTGGCAGTTTTATTTGGAATGGTTTTTTTAAGTAAATACAGTCTGAAATCAGGCATATTTTCCACCTAAGGGGGAGACTTTTATTTAATAAATAGGGTTTAGTTGTTCTTGAATAGTTATGGTAATAAATATTGTACACGGTTTTACTGAAGACAAGCTTTGATTAAATAAATGTCTTGCAGGGAGTGCTTCTGATTGGTGTGCACTGTGAGAGGTGCTTTACAAATCTCTAAATACAATACAATGCAATTGTGTTTGAATTCAGACGTTGGCCAAAGTAATCTGTAAGGTTGTCAGATTCTCCGAAGATCAGACGCGACTCATCATGGAGAAACAGGAGACAAAAAGTTCGGTAAGAAACAATGGCACTCGAGGCTTTAACAGATCAATCCAGTCCTGATCTAATGATTTCTGTGGTGCTGGTGTCTAACAGAAAGGTATCTGTGGATGTCTACCTATGTGTCTGACTGTGTTTGTTTATGCCTGGCTTCTTTAAAGATATGACTGAGTCCATATAAATACACTGTGTCCACGATAAAGTAGATCACTAGACTTTGTAAAATATCTTGGTCAATTGTAGTACTATAGGTACTAAATTTGGTGCACGTGAACTTCAGTCTATTCTATCTATACCCTGCAAATTTTATTACAATTGATGCAACGGTTACGAGGATATACCCTTATGAATTTGGGTGGTTCAGGAACCAAGTTACCAACACGTAAAACGCATCGACAGATGCGTGCGCGGCTGATCATCCTGACTCAGCAACAGTTCTCCGACAGCATTGATATTTGTTTGCGTCCGTGGTTTTGTTTGCGTCTCGTGGTTTCCTTGCAACTGATCCGGTTGTGGCAATCTTTTTAACAGCTTGCTGACACCAGCTAGGGACCAATTTTTCATTGGAAATTCTGTAATGAGTCTCCTACGCCATACCCCTTCGTCTCTCTCAACTCCTTGATTAAAATCTTGTCCTCTGCACTGAAAACCATTTCTTTACAACCAACTACTGTTACGTAAAACAGGTCTCGTAGTGTAATTGTTTCCAAATATGACGCTTATAAACAACAGCCTATCCCTGCGGTAGCCAGAAAAATGACGTAATTCTATGCGTTTTACGTGTTGGTAACTTGGTTCCTGAACCACCCAATTTCATAAGGGTATATCCTCGTAACCGTTGTATCAATTGTAATAAAATATGCAGGGTATAGATAGAATAGACTGGAGTTCATGTGCACCAAATTTAGTACCTATAGTACTACAATTGACCAAGATATTTAACAAAGTCTAGTGATCTACTTTATCGTGGACACAGTGTATATATTATGTACAATCAATATTATACTTACATATTCTAAATATGTTCCTTATATATATATCACTGTATTGTTAACTAACTGCATAAACATATTTACTATATATACCATAACCGTGTAGCATAAATATTTATATGAACTTATTTGTTAATAAATTTGCCTATTTAGATATCAATGTATTTTTATGTAGAATCTCTTAATAAGGCACTTTATGTTAACTGACATTGTATCCATAAGCAATGCATATACATGTATATTTATCATGCATAGTTGTGGAATCTGGTATTTGTTGTGCTACTGAATCTGGTATTTGTTGTGCTATTAGATCCAGGCAGTAGATCCAGGCTGGTTGTTCTCCTAGTTTGCATGACTGATACCCACATTCTAACCCTTCTGTAGCTGCAGAGTCATCCATTGCATGCCACCCTCGTAGAGACAAAACCCTTCATTCCTTCTACCACAAAGCCAAAGATTCTTTGTCTTAGGCTACATCTAACGCTATTTAAATTCTAGATTATGTCATACGGATTTATCGGGATATGTTGTTTTTAAAATAACCTCTCTTGAAAGCATTCAGAATTTGGCGTGCGCAAGTTCTTGATTGTAACACTCGCTACTTTTAATTTCCAAGCTCCAAGATTAGTTTGCATTTAGGCCACATCTTGGCAGTTCATTATATAATCAAGCAGTTATTTCAAGTTAATAGTTTAATAAAATGAAAGTTCAATGAAGTCTTGCATGTCAAGCAATCGGTTCAATGAATTGAACTAATTGAAGAAATACGCGATAATCCACAACTCTTAACATTTAACATAGCATGTCATACAACCAGCCTATGTATTATAACAAGATAGCATTGTGTGGTAAATGGCATTGCATTTCTTCTACATATCCAAGGCCAAAAATTGCTTTTTGTAGTTTCATAGCCCTCAATGTTGCTATGAAATCTGTTGTAAGAAACCAGGTGACCCTGTTAGTGGTTCTTGTTGTCCCTTCTGGTCTCACCCTACGGACAACTACTAGTTGACCCTACGGACGCTTACTAATACGTTCTTGAGAAATATTCTAATATCAATTATTATTGTTGGTGTTCATTGAACTGATTGGCATTTAAATGGAACAGCATAAGTCCCATTATGTCCTAAACCCTCTGCCACAACCTTTCAGAGACATTCCTCCTACCACCAGGGGGCCACCGGGTCGTCCGCTACCTCACAGGTCGGTGTTCGTGCACCATCGACGCGTCGCCTGGCCATGCAGAAAAGCCCGCCACCCGTCAGTTTGTAAACGCCCTGACTGATATTGTACGCTGTATCTCGATTGGTCAGTGATTCCCGCCTCGTCGTTTGTGTCTAGTGTCCTGCATGTCTTCATCGTCCGAGTTCTTGCTTTTTTCAATTTATTTAACATATTTCTCATTATTCAGATTCAGTTCCAAATGCTCAGTTATGTAATCTTATTTCTGCATACTGCACATTCTTATTTATTATTACGTCCTGATAAACCAGTTTATAGATATACATTTTTGGGTATGCCGGGCAATTCTGAATCATCTTGTATGCGAATTTCTCAAAAATTCAATTTGTAGTTTTGTTTTATACAAATTTATTCATAATATTCAATTCCTCATTTATCCTACAAACGTATTCATTTGAGCATATTCTTGTATGCTGTTTAATTTTTTTTTATCCTTTGCAACTTTGTTTGTTCGTATATTTTTCTATGTGGGGCACTTTTTAGGAATCTGTCCAAATCCACACATAGACCAATTTATCCAGTAGATCAAGAAGCATATTTTGGGTCTTGAAAAATGCTACTGAGACAACTTCAGCTCACACTTATCCGTCCACTTTTGTGAACCTGCTCTGAATTTACGCCCAAATCCAGCGATGTATTAAAAGACTATTTTATTTGTTAGTGATAGCGCTGGGTTGGAAACGCCTCTGAATCGCTGAATGGCGCTTTATAAATGTTCGATTACAATTACAATTACTATTACCATTTACAATTACAATTACTATTACAATTACAAATATTCCTCTATTCTTTGGTCTGCTGAAGGTGCCTCAGCAAATGCACTAGAAATTTTCCACATGATGGTTTCAGACTTTTCAATTGTTTCACATACATTGCTACTTTGCAAATTGATACAATTCCCCCATTCAGATTTGTCATCGTGCCCTAGTCTTTAGAAAAGTAGCATCAACGTTTCTTAGATGCATGCTTTTAAATGTGTTTTGCTTGAGACACCTTATATGACACTAGTTGTTTCCTTGTTTTGTGAATTCACTGCACCTGAGTGGCTGTGTTCGTGTGTGTTTTCCCTTTTCTGTTCATCTACGTATGCAATGCATCTCCACCTTGAAACACATTTTTATATTCATCTTATTCTATTTACTGTATATCTTAAAATTTTTACTAGTAGTCACAGTTTTGGCAGATATAGTAATGATTCTTTGTATATTAGCACTTCAACAACAAGCTGCATTGGTTTCCCAGTCGCTTTTAGTACACTTCTGACATTTAAAGGGTTATGATTAATATTTTAAGTAGAGTTGTTAAAATCGGTTTTTTTGGCAATCCGAATTTCGGTTTTAGAAATCCGATTTTAAACCGAATTTCGTTTTTTATTGGCCTTCATAGAAATTTAATATATTATTATATAATGCAAGTTATTTTATATATTAGGTACCGTAATGTACGTTAAATAAACACCTTCTTGTCTGTCGGCTATATTCTATGAAAACAATTGTAAACACTAAAGAAATGCATGAATTAATTCTTTCTGGCATTTCTTGAAATTTTCACTACGAAAATGATTTTTTTTTAAATTCGAATTTCGTTTTGTCAATAATAAAAACCGAATTTCGTTTTCAAAACCGAAATTCGGATTTCCGAATTTCGTTTAACATCCCTAATTTTAAGTCAAAGGTTTGGCAGAGATAGTAATGATTTGACGTATATTAAGGTTAATATTTTATGAAGTTTGCTTGTATTAATAAAACCATCAGTATTTCCGTAACGGCTTTTTAGTATTAATACTGCTTAACACTTTAACAACAAGCTGCATTGGTTTCCCAGTCACTTTTAGTATGCTCTCGTCGTTGAAGTGTTAAGGTGGTAATACTCCGTGCTAAATTCACCAATTTACGCCTTGCCCATGCATTGTTTTGTGGTACAGAGTAGGCCCTATTACACTACTTTAACAATATTTCTGACATTTATCAATGTTCTGATGTGCATAGAACGTGACAACAGCAGTTTTACATGCAGTGCAACACTTGCTCTGATGTGTAGAACCTGAAAACATAGCAGTTTTACATGCAGTGCAACACTTGGTCTGATGTGTGTAGAACCTGAAAACATAGCAGTTTTACATGCAGTGCAACACTTGCTCTGATGTGTAGAACCTGAAAACATAGCAGTTTTACATGCAGTGCAACACTTGGTCTGATGTGTGTAGAACCTGAAAACATAGCAGTTTTACATGCAGTGCAACACTTAATCTGGTGTGCATTGAACATAAAATCAAAGCAGGGACCTCAAAAACTTTTGTATATATATTAGTGAAAGTTAAAAAAATTATTTTAAAATTACATTTAAGTATTGTTTCCAGAGTATACTGTATTAAAATCTATGATAGCCAACCAAATGATAAATATATATATAACCAGCAAATGCATTCAGTTGAAAATAATTTGAATGTTTCACTTTAAATGTCTTGCTATTAATTAATTAAAAGGCTTATATGTTTTCAAGTTTTGTGAGATCATTGGGTGTAATTTATTTTTTAACAAGGTGCTCCAAACTTTTTATAGCTTAGGGCCTCACCAAGTGTAAATCTGGCACTGAAGATTGCATAATTTGAGTGGCATTGTCTTTCAGTTGTCTTGTATTAGGCTCCTCTGTCATGATTTTTGCTGTTGTTATGTATTAACAGACCTAATGTTTCTTTGGTTTATATTTGTTTGTTCTTGTTGTTGTAGAAGATGATTTTCAGTCCTGCTCATAGGTAGCCAAGATGGTGAAGATTTCGCTGCAGAAACCTGCTTATTTAGATGACTTTCGACATGCCTTTTGAAGTTTTTCTTTACTAACTACTTTGCCTTTAAGCTATACTTGCGTTTTTGCATAGGATATTATCTGCATTGAAGTCTTCTTTAATTGTGATGGATATCACGTAGAGTTTATGCTTGATCTCTTGGGTGCTGAGCTAATCAGTGGCTGGTTTACTCAGACCTCATTAGTGACTTAGAAAGGCCACATTAGTGTATCTGTTTCCGTATTAGCGGCTTAGCAAGTCTGGCAGTAGAACACTGCTGCTTATTGACCGCTCAGAAAGACTATATTAATATAGCAATGACTGGTTGAGCAGCAACTGACTCCAGATTTATGTTCTTATTACTGTAGCTGCTCAGAAAGCCTTTGAGAGAATGGGTCCATACTAGATGCTAAGAAAGCCAGTTGAAGGTGGAATGGTCCTGCTGCCTATTTAGAATTTAACCCTCTAACGACGAGCGTGTACTAAAATGTATGGGAAACCATAAGAAACCGTCGTTAAAGGGTTAAGCTCCTTGCTTGTGCAAGGACTGTAGGCTAATATGTTTGCTGCTTTTGAGGCATCTTGTTTTATTGCTGTCTTCATTGGCTGTTTATTAGTGCAGTGCAGCCTTGTTCTCATTGGCTGCTTTGAAAGCCAATGCTGGGGCAACTGCATGCTTGTTGGCTGGGACAGTCCCCGTGCTCCTGTTCACTGCTTTGAAAAGACTTTGCAATGCAAACAATGCACAACCGTTGTACAGTAAAGCAACCCATGTATGTGGGTTGCTTAGAAAATTAGTGTTGTTGGATATCTATGCGTTGCAGAGAAGGGTGTTGGCAGTGCAACTGCTTCCCTGAAGAGAAGAATAGCAGTGTCCTGTTAAAGAATGACAGCACATCCATGTCCCTGTAGTGATGACACTAACAGCAGTACATACTTACTTTTTAATCTGTTTAGAAAGGAAATGGCAGCACACGAGACCTTTCTGATTCCTTTGAAGAGCAACAGCAGCGAGATTTTGCCATGTTCACTGCATTTTCTATTCATTAAGAATTTAGTGAAACTGCACGTATTGTGCTTGTCCATTTGTGGGAATTTAAGATGGACAGCACAAATGGACTGGGCAGTAGGACAAATTTGGCACAGAGCAGGGACAGTCCATCATAGCCAAGTAGAAATGTAAATATGGTGATGTACTTCTGAATATCATCAATTGTGGCTGTTGATATGTGTGACCATGATAGGCGTAGCTACATTGAGGCACGAGGAGGCAGTTGCTCCTCTTGCTTTTTTATATACTGGAACTTCGATTGACCAATGACCCCACTGACCAGGATTTTGCATTATGGTGTGTGAAGTTGCCTCCTCTTGAATTTAAGTCTTGCTACATGCCTGTGTGTGACATAATGGCTGGTGCATGTTTGGCTTTAACGCAGAACCTAGTCTGAGAGAGCTGCTATCAAGTGTTCGTCTGCAAATCCGTGGCACTCATTTGGTTAATTCACATCAGCTGATACTGAACAACTGTATAAAATTAAATTTACTGGGGACTCCAAATGGTATTGTGTATTACACTATTAATAATGACATGGTTTCATTCCGTTTAAAGCTGTGACTTCCATGCAAAATATAGTTGTCTACGTTCATCTGCATATGTTCTCTGTCTAATTCCGAGGTTCAACCGGCCTGTTAGGTTCTGATATGGGTCACCGTGATCGCTGATTTGTGGTGCTACAGAAAAGAGAAGATGAAACTTTTGCATTTTGTAGAGTAACATTACTTACTTACATATTAGATGCTTCAAGTTTTTGCTGTTGTATTTTGTGCAAGCGCAGCTGACGGAGCTTATTTTTTCTATACTAATGCTCCGTATAGAATATTTGTCAGCAAGTGCATATATAGTGGGTTTCATACTGCTCATAGGGTATAGTTAATGCTGATTGTACATTATTATTATAAAGATACTATTTGTAATATTAATGATAAATTAAGTTTAATATTGAATAAGAGTAGGAAAGAAGAGATTAATGAACTTGTGTATTTTATCGGTTTCACTTAATGTAGAGCAATGCGGTTTGGTTGAGGGTGAGGCAGTGAACAACACGTGTCAGAGGTTCGACCTGGGACTATTAATACTGAATAATAATAATCAGTAATAATAGTCCCAGGTTCAATCAACTCTGGCCACAGAAACTATTTTGGTGTTAACCATTGTTGGAAAATCTCGTATTTCTGTCATTTCGAATTGTCTAATATTTTATATTTTCGATGTTCATTTGTAAATTTAACTGTGATTCTGTTTCCTTGTGAATGCCGTCCCATGTGAAGCGATTCATGTTTACTTTAATAACAATTGTCTAGACAGGACTTGTGTCTTGAAACTCATTTCTAGTCTAACCAGTGCATATTTTAACTGTATTAGTCTTAGGATTTGCCCCAGTAGTTTTAGGATTTGTCCCAATAGTTTTGGTATCAGATATGTCCCAGGTAATTTATTTTCAATGTTAGTTTCCAATAACATTATAGTAGCAGACTTTGTCCCAGTAGTACAAATCCATTCAAATATGCACTGAGTCTAACTGATGCTGATTCTTAAGTCTCTTCTATCCGTCGATACTGGAATGTACATGTAAGCATACACGTTTTTATGTAGCGACTGTATGGCCTTGACCCTGCTCGTTTTTCAATGAATAGATCGGATGAGATCCTTCACCACCGCTGCCCATTTGAACAAGCGCCACGCCACTTAAGGACCCCGTCTACAGACCATGCTAAACCCAAGATTTAGATCTCTTAAATAAGCCAGCTTCTGGAGGCAAACCGCTACCTGCACGCTAACACACAGGCGCATGGGACACAGCCTGCACTGTAACCAATAATAGCTAACTACATGTATAATAATTATGGAGTAACGCCACACTACAAATACTGAACTCGATCCACCACTGTTTGTATTCTGACGGTGCCAGTCCTAAGCCTGGATAGAGGAGGGCGACGGTAATGGTCTTTGTTATCACACAGTGTTGCTGAACTGAAACTACTAGGCTACTACAAATACTTGGAATTTCTGTTATGCATGAAGCATTACTAGGTCGCATTGAGGTCAACGCTTTAGCGTTTCAGCTTTAAAGTGCCATTGGGAGTTAGCTATCGGTGTTATGGCACACTTCGTGGTATACAGTGGATGTGTGCTAGTCTAGTGGTTAGATTACTGTGACAAAAACGGGGTTTCTGCTCTCTCTCAGGATGCGAGTGTCAGGCGCGTGTCGCTCAGGATGGGAGCGTAAGTAAGACCTCCGTGATATTCGAAGGATTTCAGCATCCGCCAGCCGACTAGCCGTAGCGATCAGTGTCACCCACCGAAGGAAGAGAACACCGAAGTTCAATCACAATCTTTATTCATACACCAAGCATTAGAAGACGAGAACCATCACAACAGGCAGACTCTCTCTGCAGGCAGACCAACTACTACGCAAGAGCGCCCTCTATATATACCCAGCTGGGCTGACTGGGATCCCGGCTGGGATCCTTGGCTGGGCTGACTGGGATCCCGGCTGGGATCCTTGGCTGGGATCCTTGGCCGGCTGGGATCCGCTTGGCTGGGATCCGCTTGGCTGGGATCCGCTTGGCTGGGATCCGCTTGGCTGGGATCCCTGGGCAGGAGGCCTTGGCTGGGATCCCTCGGCTGGGATCCTCTTGGCTGGGATCCGCTTGGCTGGGATCCGCTTGGCTGGGATCCGCTTGGCTGGGATCCCTGGGCAGGAGGCCTTGGCTGGGATCCCTCGGCTGGGATCCCTGGGCAGGGAGTCCACAGGCTAAGTTGCCAAGCCTACCGCAACCCGAGGGTGGTCCAAAAACAGGGAGGCCCAAAAACCGAGGGTGGTCCCAAAAACCGAGGGTGGGCCCAAAAACCGAGGGTGGTCCCAAAAACCGAGGGTGGTCCCTGGCAAAAACGCCACATCCTCCTCCCACCACGAGAGATATGCCCCCTATATCTCCCGGGCACCCGCACGAAATATCACAATACAACAATGTGGCCAACGGGCCCTACAAAGTCTATGATTCCTAAAATCTCCAAGAGCCCAAGCCCGCTTATAAAAAAGGAAAGTCCAGCCACAGCTAAGCCAAGTCCTATCTTCTGCCCGGCTAACTAAGGCGGTCTACGCGATCAATAAAGTCTCTAAAAATTAAAATGCTATCGCAGTGGCCATCGGCCCAAAAACCATCAGACGATTAACAGAGGCCAACGGGCCAACAATCAAAAATCAAGACATAACAAAATCATAGCCATTTCTCGGCGAAACACAAACAATTAAGCGATCACACAAGAAAACGCGTCCCCAGACAAAAGGCGTCTGGGGGAAGGACAGGGAGGACAGCCATTGTCTCTCTACGTCAGGGACGGAGGGCTTACGCATCCCCAGACAAAAGGCGTCTGGGGGAAGGACAGGGATCGCAACAGAGTCCGGGCCGACGAGCGTATCAGAGTCCGGGCCGACGAGGGGTGCCAGACAGCAGCACTCGGCGAAGGCGCTCACCATCGTTCGTCGCCTGTCACTCGGAGACGCGCAGAGATCGCGAGTCTCTAGCGGTAGCGGGTCGGTAGGCGTACCGTCCGCTTCGGTCGTCGATCCGAGGCGTCAACCTCGGAGATAGGAGGCGTCGCGGCTCTCGGGCCGGGCGCACCAGGAATCAGAGCGGCGGTTCCGCCCGTCTCCTCAAAGTCCTCATCGTAGCTGGGTCGCAGCTTGTCGATGTGCGCGACAAATGGCTTGGAGTTCCGCGTCCTTCGGAGTCGAGAGGCGACGAGTAAAACAACCTCAACAAACACATTTTCATGGCTGCTATTTACCCTCCCCACCAGGGGTCGTGGGAAATACTCTACCAATCTATTCCCAAGAGGGGGGAAGATAAAGGCCCTCGACTTAATTACGTCTAAAAGTCGAACAACTTTCCCACACTCAATAAGACCACCCATGATTATTAACAGGAACAGGAACAACCTGTCAATCATTTGCCAATAGTCTACGTATCCTTTTAATGCTCTGTCTTTCTTGCGTGCTCTCTTTACGGCAGTTTCAATTACCTCTTCAGCCAACATACTATCCGACTGTGCATTGACCGTAATCCTATGCGGCGGCTGTCTCACTGGGCGCGCATCTCCCGTCTCAATCCTATGCGTGCTTACAGACGTTCTGCCTATGTCCCTATCGCTCGCGGAAAACACATCATTATATTTTACTAGCAAAGCGCCTAGTCGTTCCCGTATCTCCGCAGGCACTTCTACGGGCAAATCCGCTAACAATTCATCAATTGGCGAAGCTTGGCCGACCGCGTCCTCGCCGCGGTTAGTTTCGCACAATTCTACCTCTACAGGGTGCAACTCTCCTAAGGGGCGATCCTTGGACAACCGGACTGGGTCTTCGCTCAAATTAACCACCCTTACCCGAGCCACTGCGTAGTCACCGACAACTACGCGGGCCAGATGGACCCCGGGTTGGATTTCCTTAGCCTCCGTCATCCAGGCTGGCGCCACGGTCGTTAAATCACCGTACATCGTTTTAACCGGGACATCCCTCTGGGACTTAGGGGAAACCAATACCTCCTCGGCGACGATCACGCGCCGGCACCAAATAGATCCATTACCCCTAACCAGGGAAATACGCCTGCGTCCCACAAACAAAGATCCCATACCAAAACCCAAGCGGCAGCGATGTTCTCTCAGCCAGTCCATCCCTAACATGGGCTCAGAAATCTGATCAGAAACCAGAAAGGAAGTATGTATACAAAACCCGTTCGTAATCTTAATGGGCACCCGCACCTCACCCAGGACATTTATATCGGACCCATTAGCAGCCATCAAAACGCGATTGCAAGAGCGAAGTTCTAACCCGTCGACAGTAGATGAAGGCACCAGGCTGACTTCCGATCCAGTGTCGATCAGGCATAGCTGCGGTCGTCCGTTGATCTCACCGCGGATGTAGACTGCGTTGTTCGTAGCACGGTCCGGTATTCTTGGGCGCGTCGTATTGTTCATGACCACCGGGTTCGGTGGCGTCGAAGCATCGGGCTCGGTCGTCGCGTTCTGGCGGTTCTGGCGATTCTGGTATCGGCGATCTCGTCGGCAGTTACGGGCCATGTGACCGGCTCGTCCGCAGTTGAAGCAGGTCATTTCGCGTCGCTGATTCTCCGGAGGGCCTGGGCGGTCTCGCTCAGGTCGGATTTCATGACTCGGTTCGTCGGTCGTAGGAGGGCTTCGGCGTAGCACGCGGAATTGCTCGTCCATTCTTTTCTCCATTTCTTGCTGCCATTTCCGCTGCTCATCTCGCTGAGTGTTCAAGAAGCGGTCCATCTGAGCCTGAAGCTGGGCGCTCAGATCGGTCTCTTGCGTCCCTCGCACTCGGTTTGGCTGTCTGCGGCGATCATCGGCATCGTTCGTCCGTTGATAGGCCTCCAGACGCAGTGCGGTCCGGTATGCCTCGTCCAGATTCTTCGGTTCTCGCTCGCGTACTTTGAGCGAGAGCTCCCGGTCTCTCATCGCTTCCAGGAAGGCATCCTTCGCGATGATCTGCGTCGTCTCGTTGGAAGGCACCGGGTAGGCCAAGACCACAAGTCGTCGGATCTCATGCAGCAGGTCGCTGAGGTTCTCTTCCGGGCGTTGACGGCGGTAGTACAGCTGGGCGCGGAAGGTTTCTGCCTGGCCTTCCGTCCCGTATCTCTGCCGGAGTCGTTCAACCAATTCTTCGTAACTCGCGCTCGGTTGAGCGCCGAAGTCCCAGAGAAGTTGCGTAGCGGCCTTCTCCAGCGAACATCGCAAGTAGTCGACCCGGTCCGCGGCCGTCCACTTATTGTGCCTTGCGCAGACCTCGAACTGCACCAGGAATGACTCCAACGAGCCCGTCCCATCGAACTTGCCTGGTTTCATCGGCGTCGGGCGGCTTCGCAGCAGGTCGCTGACATTTTCTAGCAGATTCGGCGTCGAAGTCCCCGGAGCGTTCGGTCTTTCAGTCTCTTCGCGGAAATTCGCTTTCAATTTCTTCTTTTCCGTCGTCGATTCGCCCGTCTTTCCTCGGAAGCTCGTTCTCTCCGGTTTCACGGTCATCTCTTCTTCCCTGTCTTCTCGGAAGCTCGATCTCACCTGCCCCAGATCATCGAAGTCGATACTTTCCAGCAAACGGCTCCCGTCCGGCGGCCCGTCCATCATCGCTCTCCTCGCGGCTGGCGTCGACGTCTCGGCAGGCGGTCGGATCAGACTTGGCATCGGGTAGGCAATCGTATCGTCGTCGTCTCCCGGAAACATCTTCGGTCGATTCAGCGTCGTCGGCGGCAGGAATTCTCCGACAAAACCCCACTGGCTCTGGTACCAATGTGACAAAAACGGGGTTTCTGCTCTCTCTCAGGATGCGAGTGTCAGGCGCGTGTCGCTCAGGATGGGAGCGTAAGTAAGACCTCCGTGATATTCGAAGGATTTCAGCATCCGCCAGCCGACTAGCCGTAGCGATCAGTGTCACCCACCGAAGGAAGAGAACACCGAAGTTCAATCACAATCTTTATTCATACACCAAGCATTAGAAGACGAGAACCATCACAACAGGCAGACTCTCTCTGCAGGCAGACCAACTACTACGCAAGAGCGCCCTCTATATATACCCAGCTGGGCTGACTGGGATCCCGGCTGGGATCCTTGGCTGGGCTGACTGGGATCCCGGCTGGGATCCTTGGCTGGGATCCTTGGCCGGCTGGGATCCGCTTGGCTGGGATCCGCTTGGCTGGGATCCGCTTGGCTGGGATCCCTGGGCAGGAGGCCTTGGCTGGGATCCCTCGGCTGGGATCCTCTTGGCTGGGATCCGCTTGGCTGGGATCCGCTTGGCTGGGATCCGCTTGGCTGGGATCCCTGGGCAGGAGGCCTTGGCTGGGATCCCTCGGCTGGGATCCCTGGGCAGGGAGTCCACAGGCTAAGTTGCCAAGCCTACCGCAACCCGAGGGTGGTCCAAAACAGGGAGGCCCAAAAACCGAGGGTGGTCCCAAAAACCGAGGGTGGGCCCAAAAACCGAGGGTGGTCCCAAAAACCGAGGGTGGTCCCTGGCAAAAACGCCACATTACTATCCGGAGGCCTATACATGTATATAAACTATACGACAGAGATTCAAAGTCTCTCGGCGCATCCATCACAAAATTGTATTTCTATCTACATCGTGTTCTAAATCTCTCTCAACCAGCTATTCACTATCCAAATCTCCAGACCCTTGCCCTTCCTCTATTTTTCTCCCTCTCTCAGATTCAGCAAACGCTCGTTAATCTGCGTTACTCAGGCTCTTTGGAACAAACTCTCGAAATATCACCAGTGCACTCATCCCTCTGTCGCATGTCAATCTCGGCACTGTGTTGCTTGTTTTTCTCCTGCATCATTCCAATAAAAACTGAAGCCTGAACTTCGGAAACTATCCTATCCTGGATCCAATCCAGCACCATAAGCTATTCTACGACCATGGCACTGTCATTAACGAATTCCACCGTAGCACCATTACTATCTATGCCGTCACATAAAACTTTTGCGGACTGAATTTGATATAGCGCCGGTTTTACTGGTCTCGCTGACGGGTAGTGTAACGCTGAAAATTTAAGACTAACATTGACATTTACTTACTTATTAGTTTCAATAAATATACTGCGCATGCGTCGAGCCGATGAATATTAAATAGCGTATGGTTGATCAACAACAGCCTACACCAAACATGACCAAACATGCTAGTAGAAAGTTCACAATTTGAATGCCTTCGTCGTGTATTAATTTTATTAATAACATCGAGGTGAATTACAATTGTTTTACAATACCCTATTTACCCTAGCAGCTGTGATATAGTATATCGCAGAAGCTTTCGGTGTGGCAAGGCGTTCATCCACATAGACTCCGAACGGAGGGTAGCCAGGGACGCTTTCAGTTGTAACGTTGTGAAATTCTTCAATGATTTAAGCATGTGACTACTACCACTGAAGTTCAGTTGATCAGTTATATTAAAGAATAAATGGCAAAGTGTATTTTTAGCGTATTTAATTCATGATGCTGCCGGCCGAGTATTTTAGCGTATTTAATTATTTCGCTTATGTGGGCGTGTAAATGGAAGCTGGGTTGATAAAAATAATTGTTTACCGAAATGGAAGTTGGATTGATGAAAATAGTTCTTTGCTAAAATAGAAGCTGGATTGATGAAAAGCATGTAGTTTAGCGTCACAAATGAAATGGCCGTTGCATGGGTTTACGTGTTGTCGAATACAAGTTGCATTGACGAAAAGAATTCCTGCTAAATAGAAGCTGGATTCATTACAGTTATCATGGAAATCATTGAAATAATTATATACGCTAAAATACACGTCTGCCTCCCCTATCAATAAAATATGCTAAAATGCACTTTTACCAAATAAATTTTGTGCATCTTTCGATCCATTTGTTTGAGGCTAAAAATTACTAAGTAAATAGGTCAAATGTATTCTGTCTGTTTCTCTTTTTAGTCTGAAGATCTTGGAAGGTCTTTGAGCAATGAGTGCTCGACCTCGCCCTGTGACGGCCACTTTTCCTCCCCCACCTCTAATCTCGCCCGTGCACCTCCGCCCTACAAGCTGCTCCCCATCTCCAATCAACTCAACAGCCTCGCTGCTGTCCATTCTTGAACATAACAGTTACGAGTCTGTCCCCAGCCGGATTGTGCACAATGCGGATGATAGCAATGACAGCTACAGTGTACACCAGGTTGTAAATGTAAACACCAACTCCAGTCTTGTTGAAGGGGGAAGCAGTTCACGGAATGCTGGTCAGATTAAGAATGCCTGGGTGGGAAAGAACATTGCAAAGGAAAATGCAGACAACAGACGAACTGTTCGAACTTCAGCTGTTGTGATGGCCAACACAAAGTTAGTCACATTTTTAAAAGTGTTATTGAATAGATGAAGTCTTAAAAATGCTATCAAGTCCTATTACATTTCCACAATTTGTATGGAAATATAGCCTAGTTCAAATTGCATTGGCAGTGACATGATTGTTTGCACACTGTGTTCATTCATTATTGTGTTCATTTAGTCATTTGCTTTTGATTCAACATTAATTTTTGACTTTACTCATCTATCTGTTTGTTGACTAATTAATGATTGCTTCATTTACAGTTTGACTAAACAAATTATGAAATCGGTATCGGCTATTTTAACAATCGGCTGTACACGGTATCAGCATAATCGGCAAACAAGTGATATCGGTACAGCTTTTGGGCAGTGAGGACTCAGGAGTTTTCTAAAAATGGCACTACATAAATGAATTTTTATTTTGTGATTGACTGATTGTGTAATTGATTTCTTGATTCACTTTGAGGTTTAGTGAACTTTAAGCTGTTTTTGTAATATTAGATTATGTTATTTAGCCAGTTTGAAAGTTTGTATTTTCTTATGTTGTTTCAGGCGCCCTGACCTTAGGCGATCAAAATCGGTCGAGGCTCCAAAACAGAATGTTAAGAACATCCCCTCTGCGGATTCATCAAAGAATATTTCCTACGAAACGGAGCCCTCTGAAGTTGGTTCATCCTTCGAAAAGGATATGAAGGACAGTTCGAACCAACTATCTGCTTGGGAGCGTTGGATTGTACGGAAGGCCAAGGAGGACCGGGCAAGAGCGGAGCAGGAGCTGGAAAGGCAGAGGAAGGTACGCGAAGAGGAGGAGAGGATTCGAAAGGAAAAAGAAAAGAAGAAGGAGAATGTGGAAAAGGTCATCGAGGACTGGGTGAAGAAGTATGATGTGAAGAAAAAGCAGGAGTCTAAGATAGAACTACAGAAGAGCCATGAACAGGAGGAGGTGAAGAAGAAACAGAAAGAGACTGTGTCTGAGAAGGCAAAGGTGAAGTATGAGGTAAGAGCCATATATGAATTTTGAAATCTAATGGGAAACAAAAGTATGGTGGCGTCACTAGGGGGGTGCGGGCCGCACTGGGTGACATCTTCAGAGAGGGTGACACCAAAATGACAAAACGACTTGTCTAAAACATTTTTGTGCAGAGTTTCAGGAGAAATTTATTATTTTCAAATTAACAAAACCCTAACGGAGGAGGTCCATGGAGTGACACCATGAGTTACTGCACTGGGTGACACCAACCCTAGTGACGCCACTGCAAAAGGTAGTCATTGAACCAGAGATGGGCATGATTAGTTAAATTACTAATCGATTAGAATTAGAATAAGCTGCTGAAATTTGCTAATCAATTAGAATTAGCATCCTCTTGTAGCTAATCGATTAGAATTAGAATTAGCTGTTTGTCTAAAAATGTCTTATCGATTAGTTAATAAAATTCCTGGTTAAATTGCTAATCGATTAGAATTAGAACTAGCTACTGAAATTTGCTAATCGATTAGGCAGGGATTTAAAATTCTGACCTATTGGCTGGTGGTCCAGCATGCGACATTAGACTCGAGCATTCCTACGTATAACTGATCCCATGAGTATCTGATTACATAACCATTCTGCTTTTAGAAAGGGACCTAAACCATTTGAATTTACGTTGCCGTGGATACCCGGTAACTAACTGAAAACTGTTTTTATTTGTTTTTACTTTTATTTCTTAACAAGGAATGGGTTCAGAAGAAGGAAGAAGAGGATGCAAAGAGGAAACAGCAATTGGCGGAAAAGAAGGAAAAGGAACTGCTCGAGAAGGCGAACAGGCAGAAAAAGAACGAGGAGGCATTTAACGCCTGGTGCAAAAGGACACAATCTCGGCCACGCACTGCGCCAAGCAGCTATGGATATACTGATGGAAGACTCACAGGTATTCTTTCATTCATATTGTATTGTATTGTATCTATAAATTTATAAAGCACCTCTCGCATTAAAAACACCAAGCAGAGGCGCTCCCAGTGCGAAAGACCCTGAGCGAAAAGAGTGGTTTTAAGACAGCGAAAGGAGGCACCTGGATATTGAAGAACGAGTTGATGTACTAAGGAAGTTGGTTCCACAGTGAAGGGCCAATGAAGGCAAAAACATATGTTATGTTATCATTCGTAACATATATTCACAACTTGGCTCAGAGACACTGAACATCCATGCCATCTGTTAACTTTCGATGGTAATCTGGTGGTTGGTATCACGTCTGTGTGTGGGCTCACTGTGCATTGTTTTGCTAACTGATGTAATATTTTCGTTCTTCATGACACTTAACATCATATAGGCTAGCGCAGACAGTGCCTCTAAGTAGATATCTTGAAGAGGCGCTATATACATTCTTAGAATGAATATATGACATAGCTTGGAATGGGATAGGCGCCAGGTTAGAGCATTCGCCTTATAGTGTGGAGAGAACGGGTTTGGGTCTCTCCTCTGAGATGGTTACTGTGTAAATGAGCATAGCCAGGAAAAAATCGCAAAAATTAATGTGTTTTGGTATTTCACATGTAAAAGCATATACATTTTTAGGAGACTTATTTGGGGGGTTTGAACCCAGAAAAACTCCCAAATACGCCCATGACTGTGTAGGGACCTTGAACAAGTCATATACTGACAATTGCTCAGTGCCGTTGATTGATGTCAGGAGATGTTTAGCATGCAAAGGATTTTATTATTTGTGAATTTCTTTTGTCTTGTAGGCTATTATGATGCTGGTGCCTATCCCGTTCCAAGCTATGTCAACCCAGTGCCTTGGCGCCCAGTTGACGTTCCAAGGCCGAAATCTCAGCCGAGAAAAAAGAAGGCAACCCCCAAGAGACGATACTATTCAAGTAACTATTTGTGAGGTGGATTTTGTGCCAGTTGACTCGTTTCGTGACCATTCTATCTCATTGTGTGATATTATGTACAGTAAATGCTGTTTTAAGCAATTTTTAATTTGTGTCTCTGAGTGAAAGTAGTTCTTTTGCATTTTAGTCTTAAAGCTCAGTTTTGACTGCTATAATAGTTCAATAATCAATTATTTTAGTTTTCCAGACCCAACTAAATTTCTCAGTGCCTGCAGTTTGTGGAACTACTGCAGTTTAACAAAGATAAATGACTGTATTGTTATGAGGGAAAGACATATTGTGCTAGAAAACAATAGACCGTAAACTTGTGTGTTATAATAATAATAATATCTTTTCTTTAATAAGCGCCTGACAAACGCACTGCGCTGTACATTTACATGTTATGCAATTGAAACAATCTTAACTACTAACAGAACAGACAGCTTGCAATACAACGGCGCTAATAGCAGCCTACAAACATATCCGCCCAACGGGGCTCGAACTCGGTACCTCTCGGTCTGTGTGCCAGATGTTATCCAATGCGCCACGGGCCCCATTGCAGTTCGGAAGTCCGCAAAAGGGAATGGGGTCGTCGTTATATTGAGTTATTTGGACCATTATCTTTCCAAAAACAAAATCAGAAATACAATATTACTAACAATATAAGTCATGTAATAAGGTAGTAGATACCTTCCTTTCAGCACTGTTAATTACAAAATAATAGCCTGAGGATGAAATTAAAGATGTTTCGGTTATCCCAACCAACGTGCATATGGTTGATGTAGGCCTACCTGTAATTTTTTAACATGTTATCTTCTGTAGATCAGTAAAGGGTGGACCAAAAATTCTCCTACACTAAAAGGTTGTCCAGCAAAGAGGGGAGAGAGGGGTGATACAAATGCAGGCGAGGAGAGAGGTTTATCCCCGATGCAGACGTCTGCATCTCAGATTTATCATATACAGTTTTCAGTGCAGACTGTCCCTTAAACACAAACTTCAGTCAGCTGACTGTGCATACTGCATTGGATCTAATAAGCTTTTAATTGCTATGCGCGACAGTAAAAAGTACCCCACCCCGTAGCCAAATTAGCGCTGCAAGATGACAGGATCACCTAATCTAGACCATAATTATTACTCTGTTGCCGTTGCAGTTCGGAAGTCCGCAAAAGGGAATGGGGTCGTCGAAGGTGGGTGATTTTCTTAATTTTTGCCGATGTCCTGTATGGATGAACGCGCGCCAAAAAACCTAAATTACTGAAATGAGCTTATTCAAAGGTTGTCAGTGAAAGAGAATCAACAAGTGGTTACGTTTCGGTTCGTAGGGTCCGATCAGGCGAGTAGCCTGATACTGTTACGGGGAGTAGTTTCAGTTTAACGACGCTGTGTGATAACATATCATTAGCGTCGCCCTCCTCCTTCATCCAGGCTTGAGACTGGCACTGCCTGGCTCTAAGGCACGGACGTGCAGTGGCGGAGTTACTAGACTGGAGAGATATTTAAAGCGCAGTTGTAAATTAGTTGACCCAGTTTGGCAGTAAGCTACATTGGTTAGAGCGTAGGCTGCGTCTCACGCGCCTCTGTGTTAGAGAGCGTGCGGATCGCAGTTCGCTTAACGAAGCTGGCTTATTGCAGAGATTCAAATCTCGGGCTAGCATGGTCCGTGCACGGGGACCTTAAGTGGCGTGGCGCCCATTCAAACGGGTACGGGGACCCTAAGTGGCGTGGCGCCCATTCAAACGGGCACGTGGACCTTAAATGGCGTGTCGCCCATTCAAACGGGCAAGTGCTTCTAAATTGTTGCTTCGAGTCATCGACTGCCTATGAATTACGGCACTCAAATCTCTAATATTTATTTAATGTTTGTAACCCGTGAATTACATGTACACCGATTAACACGTAGCCTAATCGAAGGCTGCAATCTTGATGAAGAAGTAGATTTTGTGGAAGAACAGTTTACAGTCCGTGACCCGCTTCACAATAAGGCTAACACTGAACTAAATGAGCCACTATACTTGCCAAGAATTCTTTTCATCCTACCAACTGCAGTCTGCAGGCACCATACCACGTATCTATCGTTCATTCATTCATTTCAGATATTTATTTAGCGCCCATTTAAGATTATCTACTCAGGAGTGCTTCCGACCCAACCCCGGATAAAGAGAGCAGTCTTAAGGTTAGAGAAGAACGGGGCCGCAAGAGTTCTAGGCATTAGGCGTATAGCCACAGGGAGCCCATTCCAGGGCCAGCAGCCCAGCAACAGAAAAGACGGAGCTGCATAATAATGTCTATAGTAATCAGTTTATAAGTACCTTTCCGACCTGTCGGATACTAAATCCGACAGGTAAATATTATAAACATAAGTATAATAGTTGTTGCTCCAAACCAGGCGTGATACTCCCTTGCGCCATTAAGCAAGGGAAGAGACACTGGCGACAGTGTGATTCTCCTTACAGATTTTATTTTAGTTATAGTTACAGTTATAGTTAATGGTTTTTTATTTTAGTTATAGTTATAGTTATAGTTAATGGATTTTTATTTTAGTTAATTTTCGTTACCACTTAGTTACAATAATTAAGGCTATAGGCAAAATTGTGCGTATTAACACGCTGTTTCACAATTTGCTCAGAGCTTTGAAAGCCTTTGAAGCATGGGTGCATTCAGCTTCATGAATACACGAGTTTCTAAAGTAACTGACAAATTGCATAATAAAAATATCGCATTTTCGATCTCATTTATGTCGAATCGTCCATATTGCACTTCCTATTTTTATTGTTTGCATTAACGAAAATAAAGATGAATTTTCGTTAGTATTATTTTCGTTATAGTTATAGTTATAGTTAATGATATTTTTTAGTTATAGTTATAGTTATCGTTAACGAAATCATTTTATTTTCGTTAACGAACATTTTCGTTATCGTTATCGTTAACGAGAATCACACTGACTGGCGACAAAAGACGGTCCTAATTAACGTCGTCAACAATTAACAAGAGAAGAAGAAGAAAAAGGCAACGACTGGAGTCCAACGTCAACGTCAACGTCAACAAAACTGTTTCTGTGTAAATAAAATCCAATTATATCATCGACCACTGCGTAATACTGCAACTCATCGAACTTTTCTGTAGGCTATAATTATAGACCACGAACATTGTAATGTAAATAATAGACCCAACAATGTAACCAAGGCAGTGGGGAGAGAATACCTTACTCCGCTGAGCGAGCATTGGAAAAATCATAAAAGCCCAACAATGTATCCAAGACAGAGGGGAGAACACCCAACTCCGCTGAGCGAACGTTGGAAAAATCCTACCCCAGTCACCCCATGGGCGTTTTCTGGTTAGGTAGGCGGCCGATACCACACCAAGGTTAGACCCCATACGTTGACATTAATGTCTTAGTATACATATTTACATAATTTAAGATAAGAGACTACCGAAGAAGACTGAAACTATAATAGAACACGACCAATTTTGTACTACGTATATACAGTATATGTGTTCAGTTTACGCAAATTATCTGTGATATGAATGCGTCGACTTAAATAAACGAAAGTTTCACCTCTTTAAGAACTCCTACCCCGACTCAATTGATCCTCCACATTCAAATTCTCGACCTTTACGACGCCCATCTTAACAGCTACTCTGCCCCTCTGGAAACCCGTAATCGTAATCGTAATCTCCAAACTTCTAAAGCGCCACTCGAAAGCCAAGCGCAGGGCACCAGCTTATTCACGCTCTCCTAATTCGGACTACCCTTTGGACAACCCATCTGACTCGACTAAGTGCTCATGAATAAGCTGGTGTCCTGCGCTATAATATAATGCACAAGTTCATGGTCTACTGCTTTCTAGCACAATATATAATGTCTTTATATGTCTGTCAATATGCTTGCTCTAAGTGTTTATAACTTCAACGAAAAGAAAGTTGTTTTCGAGCATCCTCAGAATTGTCGCTAGGTAAGAAGAAATCGATTGATAAAAGTTCGGTCATGCTATAGTAGCAAAATCTCATTGCAAAAATCCCTATTGGCCTATTGTTCACTTGATCTATAACAAAAGACCCTGCCAGCATGCCAACATGTAGCCCATAGAGGACCCATATTCCCATATGGGACCTTATAATATAGAACTCATAATTATGGGTCCCATCGTGGAAATGCTGGTAGAGAATTCATCAGAAGCCATATCGTAACTGTTTGCTGAGCATGTAGCCTACCCCAACAACAATGGCATATGGTCCCCATATGGGCATCATATGCGATCCCATATGGTAATGATCCCTAGATTCATCTGGTTTGCACCCGATAGCCCATATTGATTGCATATGTGAAAGTCATCTGGGCTTGATACAGCATCGATATGGCATACATATGGTAGGAGGTTATCTACACCATATGTATGACATATAGATTCCAGATGGTCAATCAATCTGTATTTCATATGCAGTCTATATGTTGTCTATATGTAACGGACTTATCTACACCATATGTATGACATATAGATTCCAGATGGTCAATCAATCTGTATTTCATATGCAATCTATATGTTGTCTATATGTAACCGACTTATCTACACCATATGTATGACATATAGATTCCAGATGGTCAATCAATCTGTATTTCATATGCAATCTAGATGTTGTCTATATGTAACCGACTTATCTACACCATATGTATGACATATAGATTCCAGATGGTCAATCAATCTGTATTTCATATGCAGTCTATATGTTGTCTATATGTAACCGACTTATCTACACCATATGTATGACATATAGATTCCAGATGGTCAATCAATCTGTATTTCATATGCAATCTAGATGTTGTCTATATGTAACCGACTTATCTACACCATATGTATGACATATAGATTCCAGATGGTCAATCAATCTGCATTTCATATGCAATCTATATGTTGTCTATATGTAACCGACTTATCTACACCATATGTATGACATATAGATTCCAGATGGTCAATCAATCTGTATTTCATATGCAATCTATATGTTGTCTATATGTAACCGACTTATCTACACCATATGTATGACATATAGATTCCAGATGGTCAATCAATCTGCATTTCATATGCAATCTATATGGTGTCCATATGTATCCATATACCTGCATAAGTAATCAGGACATCTACATTATGTGCACACCATGTAGAACACAGATGGTCTGCTGATGTACTTTCCAAGTTGAATGCACATCAGTAGAACGTCTGCATTCTATAATCCTGTCAAACTTTCCATGTCAAAATATATGTATATAAACTTTATTCATGACAAGTTGGCAACACAAAAGTAACAAACATACAACGAAGGAGAAACAACAGAAAAATAGACACATACCATGAGAAAAAAATAAGCAGCTTAACTAACTGGGAAGTAAACGTCTTTAATTAACATTTGCTCTGAAGACACTGTTACAATTTTGTAACATCTCATAGTTCTCACGAAGTATCTTTCTGTCGTTGTGCAAACAATGCATGCAGCCCAGTTAGTACGGTGTTATTACTGTAGATTAACTTCCACAATACTGAGTAACATCAATGTCAGTCAGAATCGGTAAACAACCAACATACACAAAAATGTTCATCAATCATTTTTGTCATTTACTTTCAAATCCTCTAAAATATTCTGTTCCATGTATGTGTCAACCTTGCAATCTGACTTTTGGTATATAAAACACGTTAACATGCAAAGACGAGTAGTGGCTATCAATGTGCATCAAATAAGTGCAACCAAACAATTTCATCCATGCAATCTTTAGAGAGATACTATAACAGACTTGTAAAATTTTCAAATTATTTCACTGATCCTCAGTTTAAACTGTCTTTTGCAATCAAAATGACGAGTAGTTTGCTTTTCAGCAAGGTCAGATTAATACAGATAACTGTTATACAGCTAAAAAAAGGTACGGTACATCTCAAACAACTTTGCAATATTAGAACTAAGTATTATATCATTGTAGTTGCTACTATGTGATAGATAACCAATTTTATTTTACACAAGAATTATTATTATTATTATTATTATTACAAACATTTTTAATGCACACAGTAATGCGAATAGGGTGGCGCAGTTAGTCAGTTGCCATGGAAGTGCAGTTAGATATCCACCTGTTTCAAAGCCAATGAGAAATGTGAGTTCTGATGCTTTTCTTGAAAGAAGAAAAGCAGTTTGAGCAATGGATAAACATTGGTAGTCAATTTCATACCCTGGGGGTATCAACATTGCATGCACGAAGGCCCATGACTGTGCTACATCTAGGCTCAACCAAAAGACCCGTAACCGAAGATGGCAGACTGTGGGGCAGGATGTAAGGAGAAATTAGTGGTTGGAAGTAGATAGGAGTGCTCAATGTGAGGGCTTAATAGGTCAGACATGCCAGTTTCAATCTTATTCCGAACTCAACTGAGAAGCCATTACAGCCGACCGAGCCAGAGTATTGTGGATGTGTTGAAGCCTGTTGCAGGTCTGATATGCCTACAAACACAGAGTTGGCACAATCAAGGCAAGAGCAGACAAGAGAACAGCCTATGGTCTGTGGCATGTCTGGTTAAGCAGACCTTGTGCGACTTATTGCCCCAATGTGATAGAAACAAGATTTGCAAAGGTTTGTTAAGACATTGGAATGAGATAACTGTCCATAGTGACCCAAGTGTCAAAGCTAGAATGAGAAGGGAAAGCGTGCAGTCATTGGCATAAGCCATACATGATTGCCTCAGACTGGGGTTTGGATTAGGCTCAAGTAATGAAAGTTGAAGTTGAATTAGGATCAGGTTCATGTCCAGACCGTTGAAGCAGAACCATGGATGCACTGAAGAGAGGCACTCCAAGTATTACTTTGCTGGACTGATCCCTTGGTGACAAAGCAATGAAAGCTGAGCATCATCAGCATAATTCTGTAATTCCACTCCAGTGATTTTGCCACCACCAAGATGCTTGGTACATATCCATAATGCAATTTGCTGTTAAACAGTAAAGTCAGCAAAGATTTAGCCATTAGGTCTGCATATAAGTTGTTCAGGTCCTATGCCATCAAAACCTGCAGCTTTACCACATTTCAGTTCACATAAACATTTAATAAAGGTCAAGATACTCTGATGTCGTCTTGACCAGCCTTGTTTTATATTTATTAATATAGTCTTGTACACAGCCCACAAATTCATCACTCAATGTCTTATTTATTCATTAAGGAAATTTCTATAGCACCTCTTCAAGAAGCCTACACAGAAGCTTAACTGTGCAACATACTTACAAAGGTGATAACAACACAATATGCAGCGAAATGTTACACCTATTAAGGTGCACAGTGCCCACAAATAAAAAGCAATCAATTAAGTAACTCGGACGATTGCAATTATTGTTCACCAATAAATATTAGTGATAGAACTTAATAGCATTGAATCGACAAGGCATTTGTTGATATGTCAATGTCATGTTGATTCAGTTTCACAGCTACAAAAACAGAAATTGATGGAGGTCATTAACGTCAATCAAAAGGGATCTGGCAAACCATTCAGGACAAGAATTACACAGACAATATATGTTCACTTTTTCATGCAACGCTGTGGCCAATACAATACAATACAATACAAATGAAAATTTATATAATAAGAATTTATTATTGGGTAGGTTCCTCAAAGTTACAGCGCTGTACTAGCCGCTGTCGAACATGCTGTCTATCAGTCTATGCTGATTTTCCTTTTCTGTCATGAGAGTTTGTAAAGAATGCAGCACATTTAAGTAGGACTTCATTGCCAGTGACCGGCAAACTTCGTGCTTCTACGGTTCCTACAATTGCACAACAAGTTCAGAACAAATAAAAAATCAGACGCTTGCCCAATAAGAAGTTAATAAGAAGTTGCTATACTGATTGAACCCAGAACATCAAAAGCAATATTCAGAAGAGGTTAAGAATGATGTCATAGAAAGAGCTTTTATCGGTGAAAGAGATGAGTTTATTAAGAAGTGAGTACACAGTAGAGCATGAATTTAACTTTTTCTGACGTAATTATTTATTAACCATTTCAATTCCATTACACAAACACATGTACCATACATCAAATAATATTCATTACATTAAACATGCGTGTGTTTATGCATTGCATTGTTATATATATATATATATATATATATATATATATACAATGCAATGCATAAACATATATATATATATATATATATATATATATATAAATGAAAAGAAATTACATTCACATGATTATTTTTGGAATGCAGACTACTATCAGGCAATGTGCTCTTTTTCGACTGCTGGCCCCACAACCTGGAATGGGCTCCTTGTTGCACTTTGCCTAGTGCCTAGAGGTCAAACTCATGTTCTTTACTAAATTAAAGTCTTATTTAGCCACGGTTGGACCAGGAGCATTCCTGAGTAGATTATCTTGAAGGGTGCAATATAAAAATTCTTTAATAATAAAAACATGAAATATGTTGAAGATTTAACCTTAATTGTTACAGAAAAATCTTCTTGCCGTAGCCACGTGCACCTGCATATAATATAACCTAAGTACTTGTACTAGTACTTTAGACTAAAGCACTTGTAATCTTACTTGTACTTGAAAACTTAGTACTTGTACTTGAAAACTTAATACTTGTACTTGAAACCTAAGTACTTAAAACATCTCTGAAAATTAACGAGCATCTCACTTACAGGAAGAATTCGACAAAGGTTTGGCTGGGTCTTGGTTCCTGAAATCTGTATCTTGGTAGATGAATTCAAAGCTGGCACAGCATTTTCACCACAGTCTACAATCAAGTAAATAAATCGATCTAAATAATCCAAATCTCATGCACAAAAGTCCATTCATAGTGAAGAAGGGCAGTACTTTAATGGTTCCGCGACAACTCGTCGAACGACATTTCGTATAACGACACTTCGTCTACGACAATTCGTCTAACGACATTTCGTCTACTAGTGTATCTGTGTCTATTACGGCTAATCAACAGAGGCCGCATTCTTATAGTTTCGCTAAAACGTGCTATATATTCTCAGGAATCCAGCTTCTAATTACTGACAAGATTATTTTCATCAATCCAGCTTCTGTTGAATGGAAACCTATTTTCATCCATGCATCCAGGTTGATTTCCAGCTTATGTTTACGTGAAAAATTATTTCGATCAATTCAGCTTCTATTTCAACACAGGAATGTTTTCATCAATCCCACTTCCATTTCGGGAAACTGTTTTTTTCATCAATCCAGCTTCCATTTTAAAGTGACAATATCAAATAACTTAGTAGACGAAATGTCGTTCGACGAATTGTCGCTCGACGAAGTGTCGTAGACGAAATGTCGTTCGACGAGTTGTCGTGACACCTACTTTAATATAGCATGAGAGGCAACCATGGTTAGCAACCTCATTCTTCTTAGCTTTGGAATATGAGGGCAGGTGGCCAGTCCTCCCCTCATCGTCTGATCTTCCCACTGACATGGTATTACAGTCAGTGTACTCGCTATAACCAAAATTGGAATCCAATGAAATAAGTAAGTAAGTGTGTTCCTTATTAGACGCTGGCAAACGCACGGCGCTTTACATTCGAAGTTATGGAATAGTAGCAGAAAAGTTAGTAAAAGTCTGCACCCATCCAAACACCTGTTTACTAGCACTTTCGAGCACGTTGTTTCCGTTATAACATCTGCCAATCAGTTATAATAATCTTCTTTATTGAAACAATCCGGTTGACAAACCGCAACCGGTTACAGTGTACAGTTATGCAATTGAAACAATTCACAAGAACACAAATGACAGAAGACATAAATCTTAACTACTAACAGAACAGACGGGGTTAGCTCGAATCCCCGAAAACGCTAAAAATAGAAGAAAAAAACGATTTCCCGAAAACAGTTTTCTAGAAAGCGGTCGAACTATTCAAAAATAAATTGTAAACATGACAAAGACCTAGCGTGGCCTTGATGTATACGATATACTACCTATTCAAATATGTATTTGTTAATGATGTTCATTCGGGTCAGACTTAAAAATTCCTTTCGGGGATCCGGCCAAAATTCCTTTCGGGGATTCGGGTTTCGGGGATTCGGCCCGCACCCGAACAGACAGCCAGCAATACACGGCGCTAATAGCAGCCTACAAAGCATGTCCGCCTACGGAACTCTATCTCGGTACCTCTCGCTCTCTATGCCAGTGTGTTATCCAATGCGCTATCGGGCCCTTGGTTGCTGTTTAACGATACTGTGTCATAACAACGATGATTAGTGTCGCCCTCCTCCTTTCTCCAGGTTTGGGACTGGCACTACCACAGGTAGGGTAGTAGCGGAATTCGCTATCGGGCCCCCCAAGTAATTAGGTTTTATAATTACTCTACGCTCTAAACATAATACTGCATTGCACATTTCAAATTAACAAATGGACAGTTAAATAAGAGCAAGTTTTCATAAATATTACCTCTGATTATCAGGCCATGCGCCAAAACGGAAACGGAAAGAGGTACACGCAGCATTCATGAATCCAGCGAAATAAGTAAGTGAGCAAGTGTGTTCTTTATTAGACGCTGCAAACGCACGGCGCTTTACATTCAAAAGTATCGAATAGTAGCAGAAAAGTTAGTGAAAGTTAACTAAAACCACACTAGCCTAGTTGTGCAGCATCCTAGCCAAGAAACCGCGCCTGGTGAGGGAATCAAATCTAGAAAGAACACGGTTGTGTGATCGTGGTCGCAGATCGTGACCAGAATAACTGTATAGACAGAGGGACGTAGGTAATGGAGGATGCACACGATCAATTCTTGATTTTAATTTTTTTACTATAAATATTCGCCATCCGCGTTTACAGACAATGAGTACTTATGGTAGAATAATATTAATCACACTGTATGGTTTACTCTGTAAAACATGATTCGGCCTACATAATCCTTTTCCCATCTGTAGCAGTTACCACAATAGCCTACACCCCTATTGGCATCGCCGTGACAGAGTGCCGTTAAACAGAATCTAACTATACCTAGGACTATTCGTAGGCTAATAATAGTCCCAGACAATACCCACAATTATACTTCGATCGATGTCGCTTCGAGTGAAATCGTAGTAAAAAACATTTTAAGAAGCTGGTCAAAAATCTTATAGGCTACTAGCCTGTCTCCTTGGATTCGAACCCGTACTAGCGACAACATGTAGGGCATCGTAGGCCTATTGTAGGACTATGTCGACTACATAGAGATCTCGAGCTTCATGCATATTAGAAGCCTAAATCTTTAGACCTGAAAACTAAGGCAGATGTTAATTTTGTAGAAAGATGGATTTCTTCCGCTGATGAACAAAGGAATGGGAGAAAGTGGTCAGACGTTGAGAAAAGCAACATGACTACTTAAGACTGCGATGACCATACAGTATCACACACACGCACGCGCGCACACATTTACACACACACGCACATGTACACGCGCGCGCACATAATTATTATATAATTATGCGTGTATTTGTGTTTATATGTGTGCGCGCGTGCGTGTGTGTGTGACACTGTACGGTCATCGCAGTCGGGCTTCCTTTTTCCTCGGAGTACCTCGCACTGGGAGCGCTGCTGAAAGGCTTATGCTATGAGAAGCGCTTTATAAATGATTAAATACAATAAGAAGACCCTCTTTCCGTATCCACCATAGGTGTTGACTAGCCTGGATGGTGACACGCAGACACAAACACACACACACACACACACACGCACACGTGTGCGTGTCGCAGTGTGTGTGTGTGTGTGTGTGTGTGTGTTTGTGTCTGCGTGCGCGCGCGTGTAAATCTATATGCGGTGCGTGGGGTTTCAGAAAGTGAGGGATAGAGAAACTTGGTCAGTTCATCTCGGGTGGAAATTAGATAGGGTTGGCTAACCATTCCACTGAAGGCCTGGCTTCCCCGTAGGCTAAGGCAGCTTGCCGCCTTACCACAGGAGTACAGCGCCTCTGCTTTCTTCGCACAGCGGGCAGCGGCACATGCTGAGATCCTTGTTCCCCGTTCGCGGACTGTTATTAGGCAGGGCCGGTGTTCTCCGTGGGCTCTGGCTGGCCCAGCGACTGGAAATGGGCTCCGCCGACGTCGTCTGACACCAATAGCTCATTCTACCCTGTTAATCTCTGGCCTTACGATTGTGTTGTTGTTGTTGTTGTTGTTGTTGTTGTTGTTGTTCTTCTTCTTCTTCTTCTTCTTCTTCTTCTTCTTCTTCTTCTTATTATTATTATTATTATTATTATTATTATTATTATTATTATTATTATTATTATTATTATTATTATTATTATTATTATTATTATTATTATTATTATTATTATTATTATTAATTAGTAACTGCTATCTAATGCACTGATTGCATACCAAAGCCAAGCCATGATCAAGTCACCATCCAGGCTAGTCAACACCTATGGTGGATACGGAAAGAGGACAGACAGACAGAGACAGACAGACAGACAGACAGACAGACAGACAGACAGACAGACAGACAGACAGACAGACAGACAGACAGACAGACAGACAGACAGACAGACAGACAGACAGACAGACGACAGACAGACAGACAGACAGACAGACAGACAGACAGACAGACAGACAGACAGACAGACAGACAGACAGACAGACAGACAGACAGACAGACGACAGACAGACAGAGACAGACAGACAGACAGACAGACAGACAGACAGACAGACAGACAGACAGACAGACAGACAGACAGACAGACAGACAGACAGACAGACAGACAGACCTTTCATGTAGAGGGCAGATCTGTAGGTAAAAAAATTGCTGGCCAGACACAATTAGTAGAAATAGTTTACAAATGGTATACAAGCCAAGCAAGTATGATGGATCACCAAGTAGACGTGTGACAGACAAACAGACAGACAGACAGACAGACAGACAGACAGACAGACAGACAGACAGACTGACTGACTGACAGACAGACAGACAGACAGACAGACAGACTGACTGACAGACAGACAGGAAGGAGGACAGAGATACACTAGAAATGGAAACTTGGTCTAGCAGCTGAAAAAGCTTGTTCACCTGTATGACCTACCACATAGCATCTAGAATTCTAGATGGTTATAACAGATCTGCCTTCTATATGAAATGTAGATTCGTAAGCCATCTTGTATCTATGTCGTATACAAATGGTGAAGGTAAGGTGGTTACATAAAGAAGCCATATGCATATCATATAGCATATAGACAGATCTGCCTTCTATATGAAATGCAGATTCGTAAGCCATCTTATATCTATGTGGTATACAACTGGTGTAGGTAAGGTGGTTACATAAAGAAGCCATATGCATATCATATAGCATATAGTTATACATTGAGGCATGAGGAGGCAGTTGTCTCCTCTTGCTTCTTCATATACTGGAACTTCTATTGACCAATGACCCCAATGACCAGGATTTTGCCAATGGTCTGTGAAGTTGCCTCCTCTTGAATTTAAGTCTCGTTACGTGCCTGCAGTAGCCTATGCAGCATATAGCATCTTGAAGATGAGCTGCAGTCGAGGCATGCATCGTCACAATCAACTGTGTGCCAATGTGGCAATGTCTTGCAATAAAATTGTTAAACTGTTTTTTGTCTATCGACTATAATACCGGTTTAAGGCGTGTATGTTTCATTTTCATTTGCATTTTCATTTAAGATATTTATATAGCGCCCCTTCAAGATTTCTACTCAGAGGCGCTCCCTTCTACAGCGCGGACACTGAATCGGAGTTTCACGCCGAAGCGCATGAACAACTGCGAGTGAAGGACTTGCCCAGGGTCCCTACGCGGCGGCTTGGGGTAGATTCGAACCCGCAACCCTCCGGTTGCAAGGCACCGAACATATATACCTCTACACCACCGCGCCCCACGGTGTTTGTGTGTGTGTGTGTGTGTGTGTGTGTGTGTGTGTGTGTGTGTGTGTGTGTCTGTGCGTGCGTATGTGTAGCGCGTGCTTGCGTGTGGCCCAAAATTGAGAGGTCACTCAGCAAGTATCGGCAAGTCTCCATTGCTGCAATAATATGAGCGTCGGAGATCTACACGTGCAGCTGCATATTGCTGCTCTAAAGCATGACTGCTCGGAAGTTTTATTTTGATTAGTATTCCTTCATTAGCATCAACATCTATAGGCCTATGGGACTTGATATTCTCACGCTTTTCTTGCAATTTTTGTAAGCATTGATAATGTAGATTTTGTATGGTATGCATGTGACATACAACATATGGATGTACCATATGTAAGCCATATAGAGCCCATATGGGCAAAATTGTCATATGGCTAACACATGTTTACCATATGACTTTGCTGTTGGGGTAGGCTACACATTATGAGTGCCCGTATTAAGTGTTAACAGAATCTGATGACTGAGTACTTTTCTTGGCTGATTGAGTGCCGGGCTGTGAGCCAATGTAGTTGATCGCTATCGCTGCATTGCCATGCATACGATTCGCAGTCTGCGAGCTCCGATTCGTAATCTTCCGACATGGCAGGAACGTTTCTAGTAAAGCCTGTCGGAACTTTCGGCCGCTGACTAGGTACATAAGGAAATCGAAGGCATTGTTTGCGTAGTAGAGTATGGTTACCACGGCGTACCCGAGATCGTATATCGCTTGGTCTAGCTCGCCGAACGCCGAGGTTCCGCGATATGCGTAGTAGATGATGAAGGCGTCGAGCGGTAGGGTGAGCACGAGGAACAGAAGACTCACCGCTATCAACATTGCAGTCGTGGACGCCATCTTTTCTTTACGACGAGAAGTGCAATCTGGCTGCTGTCTCAGTTGAGCGGGGTGCGAATGCATGATCTTGGTGACTGTGATGATATTGCCGATGAGGACGACGGCAGAGGGGAAGAAGTCGCCGAGGAAGGCGTCAATCCAACACCATTGGTCTTCGAAGAAGTATATCCATTCGCTGCGGACGTAGCAGACGTACGTGACAACGGAATCCGTTGTATTGTTTCCGGAAAGACCGTTCTCCACTTCCGGTTGAAGATCGAAGCAGACGAGAAAGAAGGAATTGGCAGCGAAGAGAAGGACCGCTATGCCGAACCAGGAGAGTAGGATGCGACGCTTGCTGCAGAGCTCCCTGCACCGCAGTGGGAAGCAGACGGCCACCGTCCGCTCGACGGTCAACAGGATGAGGGACCAGGAGGCGAGCTGGCGAAGGTAGTAGGTCAACAGGTTGTGGAACTTACAGCTGAAGCTGGACATATTGCGTATTTTGATGCTGAACGCGTACGCCAGCCAGACTTGCATGAGCCCCGTGTTGAGGACCGCGATGTCCAGGAGGGCAAGGGCAGTCAGGATGAAGCCGGTGGACGAAGACCAGAACAGACGGTTCTGGAGGATTACGGCGGACAGGGCGTTTCCGATAGTTCCACTGATAATCAGAATAGGAGAAACGTAGATGAATATGTTGTCGTGGGCCTTTTTCTGCCAGTAAGTGTCAGCGGAAAACGACGATTTTGGTGTATAACGCGCGGTTGGTGTATAACTCGCGGTTGGTATACTATAACTCGCGGTTGGTATATAACTCGCCGTTGCTTCTTCCGCTGCCGGACTTGAGGTTGTTTCGCTGTTTGGTGGAACTCCAAAAGTCGTTGTCACTGACAACGAAACGAAACCACTTGTTACAGTTCCGTTACTAATTGTTACCTTACCATCACCTACTGTCGTGTCTCTTTCCGAGAAATGTGCGATGTATCTTTGAGTACCAACAGTTACGTCTTTGTGGTTAACTGTAGTGAAAGAGACGTGATCAATTGTAGAATCCTCCTCTTTCCTGCTCTTGTATGCTGTGGAA
Organism: Aporrectodea caliginosa; assembly: GCA_020284085.1. NCBI lineage: Eukaryota > Metazoa > Annelida > Clitellata > Crassiclitellata > Lumbricidae > Aporrectodea > Aporrectodea caliginosa. Next base: position 2,331,390 of record JACEVL010000526.1, read on the forward strand.
CAATTTATCGTGTAGATTACATCCGAAATGGATGTGTCCTTATTTTCCGTAGTATCCGGTATCTTCTTTCCAGTTGTTGATCCAAATGTATATCTGGCAGCGTTGCTCTTGCTGCTCTGTGGGCCAGTAGACCACGACGCAGTTTCCGAGTTGAACCCGGTGACCATGAGAGGCCAAAGAGTCAAGCAGCAAGCGACTGTCACCGTTAGAAGTTTCCGTAGATGTTGCCCTATCAGCGACAGGGCCATAGTCGTTGACAGATGGTAGAACCTGAAGTGGTATGTCTTCATCCGTTACTACTGTGCAGTTCAAGGATAAAACCTTCTGAGTTCCCGTCTTTTATTCTGTCTCATCATACGAGAAGCCTCTCACTTTCGTCTGTCGCAAATATTTGTCCTTGTACGAGCGTGCAGCATTTAAGAGGATGCCAGATTATGCCAATATGTCTAGCAAAAGTAAATTATTTATATCCACGATTTGCACAAATCTATATACATGGGCGTACGTATATCAGTGCCTTTAGACTGCAAACAATTACCGGATGTTTTACTTAACACGATGTCTACTGTACAGCTGTATTCTTGCTACTATGAAACAATTAAGTGTTCGATTTGTTCCTGGCAACAATGGATGAGCGAAAGAGTTGGTACAATATCTTCGCTTGCCCTACTTTCTGTCCAATTTAACCAATATTTGCCATATCACTCCGAGCAATGGAGCCCTTTGCAGTGTAATTCAATCTACGTCGATCGAAGTACTACACTCGGAGTGCCAACGTTTCTTTCTCGCAAATGAGTATCATTGCTGTGTGGTTAGAGCTGACACAAATGAAGCCAGTCGTTGACTCACTCACGTTGTATGACAGAGTCTAAGCAAAAGCATGCCATTGGCGAAGCATAATCAGTGTGGCTACCTTCCAGACGACATCCCTTCTATAGAACAGCTATGCCACTTAGCAGACATTCGCCCGCCTTTCTCATTCATTAGGAGTAATCCGGGGCATGTCTTGCATGACCTGCCCCCGCCTATCAAGCGGGCGATATTCTACGTCCAAGAGCACACAACCGAGAAATCCCGACAGCCGATAGATTGGTTAGAAAAACGACCACCATAAGGAAGTTATATGAATCAATTTACTTTATGAGTAAGATAATCTATGTCGGGACTATTATATTGGACATTATTGGCAAACTATACGGCTTAATGTTATCTGTATGCTTATAGTCTGTGTACACCAAAATGCGGTATAAAGAATCTCCGTCTTTTTATGATATAGTCATAGAACCATTTCTGACTATAAGCCACGGTTACAGACAGACAGACATAAGTGTTTGAGCTTCTAGTCTTATTGATGTCTGTTGTTACCAGACGTTGGTTTTACGAGGCCCGTGTCGTAGAAGTTGCGTCATATGTCTGGCTCAGATTAGAGTGAGCGATGAGGGCTTTGTGGTCAAATATTGGCTGCTTGAATGGAAAGATGAAAGGCGGTGTTTATCAAGGTTTATCGGTAGAGTATTCAGAGGGGATAGGGTTTCTAGCTTTTCTTCTTGTGTAACGTAGACCTAGTATAACATGAGATACATTATGGAAATCCCCTATGCAGGCTATACTGTTTTACCCCGAAATGCTACAGGACTTGCGCCTCAACGAAAATTTCACCCATGCGCTATGGAACTATACAATGCAATGAATCCCTTTTCAGTTTTGTTTTCCCCAAATAATTGTATCGTATTGTATTTATAAATTTATAAAGCGCCTCTCACGGTGAACACCAATCAGAGGCGCTCCCAGCTGCGAAAGACCCCAAGCGAAAAGAGTGGGGAACGCACTGGCGTGTGTACACTGTACACGACAAGCGCACCACACCTAGTTGATAATGCCAGTCAACAGCATATCTTGTATAATCTATTTACTTAATGCTCTATCGTATACCCGTAGCTAGACTGTTTCTGTGAGTTTTGTATGCAATTATCTGAGAATTTTATAATTTACGATATGGTAAAGCCAGACTCACTTGTTATAGATGTTCCTTTCCTCATAGACACGGTTGTGGCCCAAAGCTGAAGATGCTAACAATCCAGCAATGTCAGAACCTCTGCTTATGGGTTACAAGGTGCCAGATTCAGTACCAAAGTTCCATGTGCTTGACGGCATCGCGACACTACGGGTTGTTTTAATATTTTCTTTAAGACTTGTTCACAAAAAAGATAAGCTAGAAATGATCATGACCAACGGTGTATCAGCTTTAAGACCGTAGAAATACATTCACCCAAATCTCTTAGCACTAAGGATCACCTGAACTTTCTTCAGTGAAGTAATTATGCAAACTAAAGAGAAACAAGGCCATCCTTTATCTCACACACGAGTCCCAAATGCCACAGCTTAGCAACAGGTATAAAGACTAAAATAATTTGAGTAAATTAGATGCTCGGAAATAATCGAATTTAATTTAATTTAATTGTGCAGCTATGCAGTCATAGCTGCACAATTAAAATTTGCTGTCCATTAAACAACAACTTTCATTAATATCATTATACACAATTCATGAGCATTCTTTAAAACTTGTGGAATAATTACCTGGTAGATGAAGGTGACGTGTATTCGCAAAAATTACTGTCAAAGAGATTGGAGATTCCACCAATTGGCTCCACCAATCTCCAGTCTCTTGGACAATAATTTTTGCGAATAGTTTGCCAGACAAATTGCTTATCCGCCGTATTATATATAGTCTGCCTCTCTGTCTCTTACGGACTGATCTTCTGGATACTGACCTGATTACGGCTTGGTTTTGATGTGCCATCGGTTGATGCCTTGTGCATTAGAGACCGGCGCAATAGAAGTTACTAACTACCATACATTACATGTACAGCACTAATATGCACGCAACACGTGACCCTCATCATCGCCGTCATCATTGTCATCATAATCATTGGCGCGTTCATCTGCGGAGCGATGCTTCTTCCAACAGTCTTTTCCAACCGTCCAGCTCTTGGGCTCGTCATAAAGTTTCATGTAGCCCAAAATTCAGAGGTAGGTAGGTAGGCAGGCAGGTAGGTAGGTAGGTAGGTAGGTAGGTAGGTAGGTAGGTAGGTAGGTAGGTAGGTAGGTAGATAGATAGATAGATAGATAGATAGATAGATAGATAGATAGATGATAGATAGATAGATAGATAGATAGATAGATAGATAGATAGATAGATAGATAGATAGATAGATAGATAGATAGATAGATAGATAGATAGATGATAGATAGATAGATAGATAGATAGATAGATAGATAGATAGATAGATAGATAGATAGATAGATAGATAGATAGATAGATAGATAGATAGATAGATAGATAGATAGATAGATAGATAGATAGTAGGGTGCCAATGAAACGTACACGAAAAAATTAAGTTTTTATTTTCTGTGGTCTCACCCTCTAAAAATGTTCCTTTATAGGCCTATATGGAAGTTATTCAGGAAAAAAATTAACCAAATATTAAAATATTTAGAGGTGGCACAATGCTCCTGAAGGCTATGTAATGATAATGCGTCTTAATGCTAGTGAATTTCTGGCATATAATTGTTCTGCTCTGTCATTGAAAACTTGTTAACTATGTGGATTACTCAGGAGTTTTGATTATTTCCGTGCTTTATATCTATACTATATCATACCTGTGTTTTATATTCAGTCTCAATGCTATGACATCCCTCAGGAAAAATTGAAATTAAAAGACTAAAATGTACTGTGAACCGAATAACTTTTGAATCCACTCGTTAGTGTTTTTATTCTTATTTACTATTGGTTACCAAATAATGTTTAACAGAAAATCAATGCAAATTTGATTGTTTTATTATTAGCATTGATTACATTATTTCAAATATTTGTAGGTGAGTGATACTATGAGATTGCTATCATCTTCTTCTAGTTGTCAATCTATGACAGAACTATAGGCCTAAACTCGGTTCCATTGTATGCAGAAAATATTATTGTTATGTGTGTATTACTATGTAACAGGTCTCTTGTCTGGTAATGGCTTAGTCCAGTTGGCAGACATTAAAAAATATACATCGTGCATGGCTTATAGAAGGTCTGTCTGAGGCCATTGCCAGTTCTAAACTGCCTTCCAGTCGACAAGAAGTGTTAAGTCGTTTTCTGATCTGCATACAGTGCAGAACAAAACAGTTCAGGAGAGTGCTGCCGCCACTGCCAATGAGATCAGCCAGTTTTGGGATAAATCACGCAATCCGACACGACAGCAATACCATATAATCATCAAAATTAAGCAACAACACCACAAGTAGCAAGGTCTGAAGAAAGCTTTTTCCAGAAGAAAAGAAACGCAGCAGCACAAAGAAGATGAATTCACATCTGTTCTCGACGACTTATTTTGATGTCGCGCATGCAGATGCTTTGCATTCGATAAAAAAGGAAGACCGGGAATTTTAACTAGCACAGAGGGAGAAAGGAAGACATAGGAGTCTGGGACCAGATGACTTGAAGTTGGCGAAGGTCGAAGAGCGACGTTGTAAGAGAAAACAGCTAACCGAACACAGAAGGAAAAGAGAACACAAGCGTATCGCTAGGTTAGAGTTCTGTTGAAATTCCAGATAGCAATACAGACAGCAATGGGAGCAGTTACTGTACAACTGAAGGTGAAGATAGTGATGTGAAAAATCCTGTGGTAAAGAAAACAAATGAAAACAACAAAGCCAATAATATCATTAATCCCAGTGCAGGGTAAAAAGCTGAAGGTGGTAGACGACACAGGCGAACGGGGCGTCGCACTAATACAGACATTCAATTCCGCTGTTAGAAAGCAGGAGGAGCAGAAGCAATATCTGCTTCAGGTGGTTGAAAGCCATCACCAGCAGTTTCAAGAACCCCCTAAAAATTACTAGTTCAAAAACTGTGCAGCTAGTAACATTTATTAAACAATGAAACAACGAGGAGCAATGCATGTGTACATAGCGGCTTATTTAATACCACATTGCAGAGTTTGAAAACTTTACAGGTCTTGTGCCACCAGTAAATGTTATGTGATTGCTACAAAACTTTATGTATTTCAGCATAATGGCTAAAGGAACAAAACTAAGGGGTGAGACCTAAAAAATTGCAAACTTTGATTTTCATTGGCACCCTAATAGATAGATAGATAGATAGATAGATAGATAGATAGATAGATAGATAGATAGATAGATAGATAGATAGATAGATAGATAGATAGATAGATAGATAGATAGATAGATAGATAGATAGATAGATAGATAGATAGATGATAGATGATAGATGATAGATAGATAGATAGATAGATAGATAGATAGATAGATAGATAGATAGATAGATAGATAGATAGATAGATAGATAGATAGATAGATAGATAGATAGATAGATAGATAGATAGATAGATAGATAAATGGATGGATGGATGGATGGATGGATGGATGGATGGATGGATGGATGGATGGATGGATGGATGGATGGATGGATGGATGGATGGATGGATGGATGGATGGATGGATGGATGGATGGATGGATGGATGGATGGATGGATGGGTGGGTGGGTGGGTGGATGGATGGATGGATGGATGGATGGATGGATGGATAGATAGATAGATAGATAGATAGATAGATAGATAGATAGATAGATAGATAGACAGATAAATAGATAGATATATAGATAGATAGATAGATAGATAGATAGATAGATAGATAGATAGATAGATAGATAGATGGATGGATGGATGGATAGATAGATAGATAGATAGATAGATAGATAGATAGATAGATAGATAGATAGATAGATAGATAGATAGATAGATAGATAGATAGATAGATAGATAGATAGATAGATAGATAGATAGATAGATAGATAGATAGATAGATAGATAGATAGATAGATAGATAGATAGATGATAGATAGATAGATAGATAGATAGATAGATAGATAGATAGATAGATAGATAGATAGATAGATAGATAGATAGATAGACAGACAGACAGACAGACAGACAGACAGACAGACAGACAGACACATGCATATATACATACATACATACATACATACATACATACATACATACATACATACATACATACATACATACATACATACATACATACAGTATACATGCATAGGCCCTACATACATACACATATATACATAGGCCTACATGTGTGGCTTCGTCATCCGACTGGTCTTTTCCAGATCCATAGGACCCGGAAATCAAGACTTGAGTTCCCTCGCGTGTTCCTGCCTGATTTCGCACCGTGCGAAGTGCACGAACACCCATGGTCTGTCCCGCGCACTTAAAAATATCTGCTCTGTGTTCCGTATGCCTCTTTAAGAGTATAATTTCGTTTATTGAAAATAGAAAGTTGACAGACCGCAACTTTTCACATAGAAGAAAAACAGAGAGAAAATAGCTATAATTATTAGTGTAATGTCAGCAGGGGCGTAAATCTGTTTCAAAATGTGGGGAGGGAAAACTGCACGTTCACTTAAAATTCAATCAGTTGTCCTAAAAATTTAGATACAAAGGAACAGTTTGTGGTGATTGGGGTTGGGCACCATAATATTTGTGACACAGCTTAGAAAAATAATACAGTTTAGACTAATTTGTGGGGAGGGAATTCCTTCATGTTCCCTCCCCAAATAGAAAAGTGGGGAGGGAATTCCCTTCCTTCCCTCCCCAGGATTTACGGCCCTGAATGTCAGTACGACAATGAACCGATGGATTGGATTGGGTTATCTCTTTGATAATTGACTTAAAGAGCACACGGGGGATGAAGCTACGATCGTCTTTATTTGGCAATTCAAAGTCATGAGGTCTTTGGCGCAGTGCATAGCTCCGTCGGACTGTCGGTGGAAAAAGGCTGCATACATACATACATACATACATACATACACAGTACACAGTAGGTCTCTTGAAGATACGCTATATAAATTCTCGGAATGAATGAATGAATATAAAATTCAGGTGATTCTTCTCGGGCACCATTGTGTCCACGGCAAGATTTAGTTACCGACATGGAGTTATCCCATTGTGGCGTGGACAATGGACATGCATGTACAGTGTACAGTGTATATGGCTGGAAATGCTGCAATGGATCCTGAGTTAGGCAACTGGAACTACCATTCAGTTGCATAATATTTATATTAATTTACAGTTTTGCATTAGCTGAGCACTGAGACAAATTCCAGCACAGAACCTAACAGTTAACAGAAAACAAAGATAAACGTTATATACAATATCTCAAATGCCGTCGAATTCTAACGATATTCAACGATATGCTTGTTCGACTAACGCAGGCGAATCTAAACTATGATCTACGCTTGCGCCTGTGAATAAGCTGGTTCCCGCGACTTCGCTTTTGTGGGCGCTGTAGAAATATCGAGTTTACGATTACGATTACGATAAATATAATTATTGTTCACAAAGTACAAATATACATACATCGCAGATTGGACAATAGATCTAGACGTTAATTTAAATAGAATGCCGTAACATAAGTTAAGATGTTATTGGAACTTAAAATTAGACACAAAAAACACGGCGCACTGAGTTAAACGCGCTTAACAGGCTGAGTTGTCAATCGTCTGCCCCATCTGAAGAGCAGGCGGTGGGTTCGCCTGTTGATTTCTGCAGCGTTTCTGGGTCGTCGACTGTGGGTTTGGTTTCGCGGTCTTTCGACAAGGTAGAAACGTTTCCAGAAAAGCCTGCCTGAATCTGCTCCCGCTGACGATATACATGAGAAAGTCGAAAGCGTTGTTCGAATAGTAAGACAGAGTGACCACTGCATAAGCCAAGTTATAAATTGCCTGCTCTTCGTTTTGGGGCAACACGCTACCACGGTACGCGTAGTAGAGGAAGAGGATGTCGATTGGGAGGCTGAGTATTAGAAACATGACGCTGACTCCAATCAAAATGGCTGTGGTGGAAGCCATAAGTTTTCCACTGGAGTTGGACACAGCTCCCATCTGTCTTTCGCGTTCCCAACGAGACTTGAGGATACGAACGATGGTGAGAGTGTTCCCGATCAGGACGACTAAGAAGGGAAAGAAATCTCCGACGGAAGCGTCGATATAGCTCCAACCGATGTCGAAGAAGTTGTACCAGTCAGCGCGGATAGTACAGGAATACTTTACGTATGTTGTGTTTTCGTCTCTGGAGTCGGCTTTAGTCGGGTAGAGATCGAAAGCTGGAAAGAAGAATGTGTGTTCCGCAAACAGGAGCATGGCGATAATGAGCCAGGCGACTATGATGCGTTTCTTACTGCAGAGCTCTTTACAGCGGAGAGGAAACCACAGAGCAATTGTTCGCTCAACGGTCAACAGGATCAAGGTCCAGGAGGCGAGCTGATGTAGATAGTAGGTTAAGAGGAAATGCAGTTTACATCCGAAACGATTCAGATCACGGATGTTGATGCCAAACGCATTAAGCAGCCAAAGTCGCATGAGTCCCGTGTTGAGGACTGCAATGTCAACGGTGGAAAGGGCGGTTAGAATTAATCCAGTGGACGAGAACCGGAAGAGACGGTTCTGGAGGGTTATCAAGGACATCGCGTTTCCAATAGTTCCGATTATGATCAGAAACGGAGAAATATAGGCGAGTAGCTTCTTGGAGAGTCTCTCTTGCCAGTAAACATCCAACGGTGGTAAGACGGTAGCAGTCGGCGGTTGTGCAACATGACCGCTGGTATTCAACTTTTGGCCCAGTTCGATGGAATTATTTCCTGGTAATCTGCTAGGATCGGTGTCGTGCCTGTGAGTATCTGTGGACAAATTATCTGCCATAACGGTGTTGCTATAAGTGTCTGAGAAACTTCTCGTATTATTTCGAGAATCGCCCTTGGCTATCTGTGTCAGCGTTGTGGTCACTTTGTTAGCGAACGTTCTGTCATCGACTTCCCTGTAGGCACCGAGAGACTCAGTCACACTCGAATGGACATTGGATACCGTTTCACGGCCGATAATAACAGAACTGGTCTGGACAGTGTGCGTTAAACTGAGTCCACGTATGGTTACATCGTAACGAAACGAAATATCGGACATGTCTTTTGTCGTGTTGGCTCCGTAGGTAGGGGCTGCTGAACTTTGGATGTTTCTCGGCCTGTAATCATCTTCAGTCAGTGTAGTCATCAAGTCGAAATTTGATCCGGCTATTGTTAGACGCTCCGCAATAATATAGGATGTGAAAATTGTAAGCAGGAACTTCCAGACGAGTCGGATGTTGAAGATCATGGTCATCGAAATCACAGATGCAAACTGATTAATTTCAGTTGTCTTGTCTGAAGATAAAGAAGCAAAGAAATCAATTAATAATAATCCATCTACGAAATTTTAAAGTTTCTAGATGGTTTGGTTACAAACGCGATCCTGGAATCGTTTAATTAAGATACTTTCTCATTTGATAATTGTCCTCCGCAAATTAATCAATATAGGCATCTTCATCATCGTAAGCATCAACATGATCATCACGAACATCATTATGAGCAATGAGCATCATCATCATCATCGGCAACATTAGCATGAGCGTCACCATCATTCATTCATTCATTCATTTCAAGAATTTATATAGAGACATTCAAGAAGCCTATCAGAGGCGCTCCCAGTCCAACCACGGTGATACGAAATAAGCCTTAAGAAGCCTGTAGAACGTAAATCAATCAATCATTCCTAGGTGACAGACGTATCTACAGCTGGAGACCATTCCAGACAGAAGGACCTACAACTGAGAAAGCACGATGCTGACATGTTGAGGTTCTAGCACGAGGCACCAAAATCTCCCCGCTAGAGGCAGAGCGAATGGCTCTGCGAGCAAGCACAACAGAATCAGGGCAACAGAGCTCACGTAGATAGGCCGGAGTATAGCCAAGGAAGCAGCGTCAAACCAGCGCAGCGATTCTGTGCTCGATGTGCTGCGAAACAGGGAGCCAGCGTAGGGTGCAATGCGTGCAAGCTGAGACACAGGCAAACGTAGGGATTCGTAAAGTTAGCCGGGCTGCAGAGCGAAGAGCCCGTCTAGTCAGGCTATCAATGCAAGAGGCAGACCAACCAGTATAGAGCAGCAGTTACTAGTCCAAGCGGCTGGTGACAAACAAAACAGAATTAGTGCGATCCGATAAGAAGGAACGAAGCCGCTCAAGCGGTTGCTCGACCAGGCCAAATGACGTAGAGAGGAGCTGGAGGAGGATGTTATGGTCAACGCAGTCAAAAACCGAGCAATAAATACGATAAATGAAGCCAGAAGCCAATATCCAAAACATCACAGAGTTCAGATTAGAGGCGAAATAAAAGTGTCTCGGTAGAATGATTCCTACGAAACCCAGACTGATGGGGGAGGGTGCTTGAGCCTCCGCAAGCCATTTCCATCGGAGTAAGCAATCAACTGATGTTAGCCATAATACGTCCATGAATTTTAGATAAGAATGTTACATTGGCTATAGTTCACCGGATCTTTTGTATCTAGGCCATCCCGCTTCAGTACCGGATGCAGAATCGATCGTTTCTGCGCGGCCGGTGTCCCGAGCTATTCTATTCCCCCCCCTAAAGCCTTTCCCCGGATGGAATAAACCGGTTTAGAGTATCATCAACTCAACAACATCATCATAACCATATTTATCATCAGCATCATTATCTTCAGCTTCATCAGCGAGAACATCATAATCATGAGCATCGACATAAGAGCAAAAATGATTAAGAGTCATCATTATCATCAACATCATCATGACCATCGTCATCATTATCAACGTCATGAGCATCATTGTAGTCATCATCATCATCATCATCATCATCATCATCATCATCATCATCATCATCATCATCATCATCATCATCATCATCATCATCATCATCATCATCATCAAGAACAACAACAACAACAGCGACAACAACAACAACAGCAACAATAACATGATCCATACAGTCACAATAAGCATACAATTATCATCGATAAACCTCCATCGACTTTTGCCGTGAATAACGCAACATAACAAGGGTTTTAGTGGTTCGGAAGACATGCAATATTATGTGCTTGAGACTCCGCATCGGAGAACATTTGCTACCTTTGGATTTAGCGCATATTCAAAAAATAAATATTTTGATTATTATGATTATTGCAACACGATTTTCAATGCGAAAGAACACTTAATTATACAGTCTTTTATGATCCCTTCATCCTTATAGAATGGCTAAACTTAACAGAAATGAATTCAAATAGATTGTCAATGCCGTTGCAGTTCTGTAAGAAATTGACAATTTTCTGTAGAAAAGTGAGGGGTTGTGTATGTATGTATTTTCGTTTATTCGATCAAAGTTTTGTTGTCAGAACGCAACAAGTTACAATAATTGTTCTGGATGTAGCAGTTATGAAACAGATTTTGCCTAGTAACGTCAGCTGTCTGTTATGACTAGTAAATGTTTTTAAACATCATACGAGACAACACGTTCTTATTGTCTTTGGCTGGAAGGGCGAATGGATGGTGTTTGGTTGAACGGAAAGCGCGATGGGATGATCAGAGCAGAATAATGACTTTTAGCAGCGCAGAATTATATATCCGTCGGTCACAATGGCTTTGCAAGTTTGCAGATTGCAGTGGCAATACCAGTTACAACACGCAACATAGAAGGATCATTTAGTACGCTAAAAGGTTTAAAACATGGATTCGTTAAACATCCAGTGACGGCCGTTTATCTGCAGGCGAGCGATCGATCGATCGCTCTCCTTGGGGGGTCCGGTGGCGCGTTGGATAACATCTGGCGAAGAGTGCGAGAGGTACCGAGTTCGAGCCCCGTAGGGCGGATTTGCTTTGTAGGCTGCTATTAGCGCCGTGTATTACAGGCTGTCTGTTCTGTTAGTAGTTAACTAGTTAAGATTGTTTCAATTGCATAACATGTAAATGTACAGCGCAGTGCGTTTGTCAGGCGCTAAATTAAAGAAAAGATATTATTTATTATTATTATTTTTGGTCTTTCGCCTAATAAAGGTCTGCGCTAGCGGTAAATCATTGAATTTCGCCTAGTCGAAGGCGTAGTAGCACCGTCGATTTTGGTGCGTCTGAAATTGACATTGCAGAATCAAATTTTAATTATAGACTATAATTATGCCGCCCATAATGCCATCCACTGACAGTGACCATGATTGAATGAGAGAGAATGTGTGAGCGACAGATGATGTTACAGTAGGCCTTAACGTGATTGCTTAATATTTGTTGTTATTGTGAAGCTTCCATTAGTCTGTTTCAGTTTTATTCATAACAAAATATAGAAATCACTGGTTAACTGGGTAAAACTTCTGTCTGGTAATACTGTTTCTGTAGTCATTAATTATAGCATTGTAGCATACTAAAACTTATTACGGCTATGACGTGGGCCATATAATGGAACCTAATTGAGATTGGCCTACTAAGTCTTATAGATTAGTCTAGGCTTACGAAATGCAGCTTTACGAATACGATACATAAAATACGGCGTACTTTTGTGAACAGCGTGTTCCCGAGTTCGACCGCGCATCACTCATCTAGGCTTCTTAACCCTTTAACGACGAGCTGCCTATGGTTTCCCATACATTTTAGTACAGCGGGGTCGATTATGTCAAAGCGCCTACTATTTTCGAATGGGAAGCTCTGTTTGTCAGGCCTCTGTTACTCTGTATGATGAGTGTACATCGCAAAAAGATTGGAGAAAACAAAAACGGATTCATAAACACGGTGATTAATAAGGTTGGACAAGAACACAGACGATTGCAATTGTTATTTCAAGAATATGAATCAGACTTCAGTCAAAATAAATTTAATTATCATCTTAGTTTCTAACAATGAATGGCTCTGATTTTTTTTCACATTTTAACTTTTTAAGTTTTATCTCAACTAGTCAAGATAACCTAAAAAAATTAAATATATAAAAACACTGAAATTTTTAGCAGTTTTGTTTTTGAAATAAAAGTTCATATATTGCTGAAAACGGGATTCAGAACGCTAACAACAGGCCCAATTTCATGTCTTATTCTTCTTCTTTATTGTACCACTCATCACATCAAATCAAACATAGGCCTAATCTCAGTCAAGTACAAAAGGAGCCCTACAAAAGCTAACGCTTATACAGAGTTAGGCCCCTATTTCTGTGTTACAGTCTTCACATTTCTGAGTTAACATGAGCAAATAGTTCAGTTCTTGAAACAATCATTAATCCTAATTATAGTAGCAAGAATAATATAATAATAATAATAAAAATAATAATATTTTTATGATGATGATAATAATAATAATAATAATAATAATAATAATAATAATAATAATAATAATAATAATAATAATAATAATAATAATAATAATAATAATAATAATGTCAAATGCTTCCAAAAGCGCTGGCGGCTGTTGGGATCCGCGCCAGACCCCCAATCGCGGGAGCGAGCGCCGAGAGTTCGATCGGTTGCTTTCGGCACCCCCATTAGTCCCTGTGCCAACAATTTAAAACTTTGCTTACCCTGCTAAAATTTCTGCGGACGCCAATGAATAGGCCTATGTGTTAGAAAAACTGCAAGTTAACTTAGAATGCTTTAACAGCACACCCTGTCTAGTGTCTCATTAAAAGCTGTAATGGTATCCATTGAGACAGTATACTATATATATGATACAAACCATTCCACAAGTCTCACGACTCTTTCGATGAAAACTTTCTGCTCTAATGTCCATTCGGCTTCTTAAATAATTTTTACCTGTGTCCTCGAGTTGCCATATTTGTTGATAATTCAAATTCCACTGTAGGCCTACTGCTTCCTTTCCAGTGATAATGTCTTCACTCTTCATCTCTGTCTCTTCTTAAAACCTATTTCTTCTCTCGGGGTTCTCGCACTGGGAGCGCTACTGAATGGCCACGGCTGTGAGCGGCGCTATATAAATTACTAAGTACAATACAATACAATAATGCAACCCACCTCCACTATAATCATCCACAGCAACCACGTACCCATCTCTTCCTAATTCTGTGCAATTGTTTAGTTTGTCTCATCTATTGTGATGTCGTAGCCTATAGAAATATTATATTCCAAAACGAACAGACAAATCAGCGCCATTGCAAAATCATTGTTATTTGCACACAATGCATAAGAGATTATTAATTTATCGAGAGGTGATTATTACCAATGCCGCATGTGCTTCTTCTCTCACAAGTGCCTCAGTATCTTTTCTTCCGGAGTATTAGTCGCAGACATAACAGAACGCAGCAGGTAGATCGTCTCAAGTCCTTCTTATTTTTACCTCGAACTAGAAACAAGACTGGAAAATCTCGAGCGTTAGTCTCACACTATCTCAGTCACTTCTGCGGCGATAACTGTTATTCAGTTCCTTTTATTGATACTACTTGGAGCGAAGCGGCTCAATTATTAGATGCAGCAACCGCCCCCGATATATCGCTGGCTACCAGACACCAATAGGGGAGACCGGGGCTCATTGGGACAAAAATAACATTTGTCAAAATTATGATCAAACAATAAAGTCCATGCAAATTTTTTAACAGTTCGATGTTACTTTAGCATGTTACTCGTCGTTTTGTATAAAAATGGACATTGTGTGATGATTAATAAACTCACAATTTTCAATTTCTGAGAGGCCCCAACGTGTCCCAATGTGCCCCATTGTTGGGGCACATTGGGACACTGTCTGGGCTACATTGGGACACTGATTTACATCTATGTAATAGCATATGCTTTATCTAATAGAGTAATTTATTAGTGATTTAAGTAGGTTAACTAGGATTATTGAATTATAAATAGTATAGACTATTCATTATATTTACAAAAACTAGTTAGGCCTATCTATAAAACCACAAAAAATGACTGCAAAAAGTTATAACTTTAATAATAGCCTAATGGAAATAGGCTATATATTTCCACACATAAAGTCTCATAAAATACCAATATTATGACTTTATGACTTTGAACAGGCCTATAGCTTAAGCCTAGAACGCCTAGGTTATATTTTAAAAGTTTCTGTATTAGATTAATACTAAGCCTACTCATACAAACTAAAAATGGGCCTTGGCCTGCTGACGTAGGTAGGCTCCTATCTTGGAGCCTAAACCAGAGACAACTGACTTTTAAAACTCCGAACTACAACAAACACTGCTGTAGGCCTCTAAAATTAACAAATGGTCTAAAGGTCGGTGCATGTTCCAGATTTGAAATTAATGACTTAAATCAACACCACTGAGAGTGTAGGCCTATATTGAGGATGTTCGTGATGTCTTTCCAGCTGACGTTGGCTCTGGCATAACAAGTAGACCTACGACATTTTCAAGGCTAATGTCGGTCTGCTCTTTGTCGGGAAAGACAAACGACAACCTTTTAACCTTGACGGTTGACGTAGGCCTACCATAAGTTTGACAACAAATACATTCCTCTGATGTTTCATATCGTATAAATCCGTATAATGATCAACTCGATTCTTCATTGTGTACTTGACTATTATGTACATTCCAGAAGTCAGTTCATCAACTGAAAACTGCCTCTGCCTACTTTCATCCAAAATATATAACGATAAAGGGTTGATTTTGGTACGTCTAACAATTAAACTGCGTGATGGGCCATCCTTTCCCAGTTCTATCGCTGCTTTCATTGTCGATGTCAAGCCATGTCTCTGTCTTTCTTACTTTATTTCTTACCGTAATTGAAGTGTAAAGTTATAAATGTAATATAAACCAATAAAAATATAATTTATTTTGAAATATTATTTATTTCTTACTAAGCCTATAGTTAAGGTTTACTGTAGTGGTACATTGGATAACTAAGACGGGGTACATTGGGACGTTGTCCCAATGTACCCCGTGCATGCTGTCCCAATGAACCCCGATAGGTACTGGATTGTTTGAATCCATAAATGGTGGTGATAACAAGGTAATAGAAAAGTTTAACGGGATTTGATTAGAGGTTATTTAGTGGCAGATTGAAAGAAATTGACATTTTCAATGTCACTAAAATAGTGTATGTACAGCAAGCTTCGAAATGCGAAGCATGAAATTTACTCGAACTAGCCAGAAATGATTTTTTCTTATCTGCCTCGTCAAATGGTAAAAAACTAAAGTTTTCTTTACATGAGGATATTAAACAGGAAAGAAGCTATGATCTGCCATAGATTATATTTCCCAAGAGTGAATACAAGTGAAGCAAATATCGATGTCCCATTGTGCCCCGTGTCCCAATGAGCCCCGGTCTCCCCTACTACCTACGTTGGATGATTGACACGGTTGCTTTCAGCGTGTGGGATAAGTCGCACATGACGCTACAACTGCCTACAAGGCCCGTCATTGCTCAAGAGAATTGAAGACATCGTTTCTTTGTTTTATCCCGTGCAATTGGTTTTCAAACACATCGCGCTGACGCAAATCGACCGGTTGTCATAATGATTGTATGTTTACCTGCTTGTCTTGAGTTTTATCCTGCTGTGACATTGTAAGATGAACCAATGCAAATATGACCGACTATCCGAGACCCAGATTGACATTTTTCTGTGTAACCTTGTGCGCATTAAAAATCTGTGTAATAATAGTAATTGTCTAGACTCTAAGATCTTTGGTAATAATCATAATAATAATAATAATAATAATAATAATAATAATAATAATAATAATAATAATAATAATAATAATAATAATAATAATAATAATAATAATAATAATAAAAATAATAATAATAATAATAATAAAAATAATAATAATAATAATAATAATAATAATAATAATAATAATAATAATAATAATAATAATAATAATAATAATAATAATAATAATAATAATAATAATAATAATAATAATAATAATAATGATAATGATAATAATGATAATAATAAAAATGATAATGATAATAATAATAATGATAATAATAATAATATCTTGACGAGTTCTTTGGCGTGCACAATTTATTAAGCATTACTCGAGTGGCGTTATTGAAATTGTTACAATAGATTATGTTGTAGCACTACAAGACAATGCTATCGTTTTGAATTGTGCGTTACGTCACAATTCGTTTCTGTGACGCACGACGGAGACATGCTGACCGTGATGGAACCATCGGAGATATATGCCTGATGCTGTCACCACCAGGAACATCAGCCCAGGCAACACAGCAATCGCCCTCGCCTGACAAGCGCCCGGACATAAGAAGACCATGGCGGCGACCGTAAGTTTCAGACCAATGATAAACCATATTTAGACTTCGATTATAATTAGCAGTATGATAGCACCGATAGGACCTTAAACTAATCGTAGCCTAATCGTAATCGTAATCGAGTATTTATATAGCGCCACTCAAAAACAGAGGCGCTCCCGACCCGGGCCAGTGTCTTCACTGGTAAAGAGACAAGTTTTCAGGCGCTGGCGGAACTGGTCAAAAGAAACAGAGAAAAGGTCGGCCCTGAGAGACTGAGGTAACCGGTTCCAGCTATTGGGACCAACAATAGCGAAACTCCTAGACTGGGCCGTAGAAGTACGCACTCGCGGAACAACCAAGTGACCACGGGCCGAGGACCTAAGGGAGCAACGACTGGGCAGAGAAGATACTGGGGTACAATAAGCCCTTAGATAGTGAGGAGCAGAGCCAACACGACAGCTTCGCATGAGGGAACAGACCTTGAATTGAATGCGCTGGCGGATGGGGAGCCAGTGAAGGGAGTCACGGATAAAACTGTTAGTATCAGGACCAATGATAACAATAGCAGTTAGGCCTATCACTCCTATCTTTTTAGTCATTATTATCTTCATTTTAATCAATATAATTGTCATCAAAGGAAGCGCGCGCCTCTGTGAGCTACTTAAACCGCGTTATTTCGATAGACAAATGTATGCATACACAGTGTTTCCGCTAGAGTCCGAAAAGAGGACGTACTTACATGTACGTCCTCACCTAGAATTTTGGAGTAGCCTATCCTTATATTACCCCGCTCACAAAACCGCGCTGTTAACAGCCGCGCCCGCCCATACAAAACCGCGTCGTTGAATATTTCGACTTACGGAAGGGAAGATAGAGTAGTATTAACAAATATAGAATCCCTATTTTTCCAGGTTTATATCTTTAAATGAAAAATGTTAAAGACTAGACATGTACTGGTATATAGGCTAAGTAAATCTTGTCTAGTGTTCAACAACGACGAATGAAAACTAGACTTGGAAATTTAAGTTGAAATGCTATACCATGAAGATAATCTAGCAACGGACGATCCGCGTATTAGGTGACGATGGCTTAGATTCGGGCGGCTGTATCTCTCTAGATTCGTCGGACAGGAAGAGGTTGTTGACCAGAGACCAATTTTCATCTATTTCATGCTCTCTTCTTTGCTCTCTTCGTATCGTATCGTATTTAAGCATTTGTAAAGCGTCTCTCGTAGGGTGAACCGTTCAGAAGCGCTCATAGGCCTGTACTGATCTGTTCTAGTAGTTTGAGGTAAGATTTCGGGACTTTAGAACCTACATGTATAGTAGCTATGAAATATAATTTTAAAGGAATTCTCTTTAGCTGCGAACATTTTACAATAAAGAACTTTACAATAAGCGATGACAGTCGTGGTTATGATCGTCGTCGCCATAATGAACAGCACGCGTTAGTTAACTGCGCTGTTTTGTGTGCGCGGTTTTAACAGTAAACCGAATTTTGAACGTAACTTATTTCTACGAAACAACAGAATGCGCAATCACAAATTAGGCCTAAAAGCGAATCAAGCGAGTCGGTTCTGAATGCAGCAATAGGCCTATAACGAAGATGTACGTTGATATAAGCACAACCAGTCAGATAAAAATGCGCGAAACTTCAAACGGCGGGCGCAGGGCTTTGTTTAATCGGATCCATTGTTCTCCGATAACAATCAAAATAGGCCAACGTACGTCGTGAACAGAGGTACACCGTTTCAATCGGTAGATCAATCCATATAACGACGACATAAACTCTCATTAACCTTAGTGCTTGGCGCGTATGCGTCAGACGATAAACGAATGGACGTACATGTAAATTATCATTCGAATTTTACTTACGTCTAGCCCGAATTTTTTTGACGTTTTAGACATTTGTTACTGTCGTAAAAACGGTCATTTGGGCGTTTACGGAAACACTCTTCATAGGCCTACATGTATACATACATACATACATGCATGCATGCATGCATGCATCCATACATATATACATGTATACACACAAATGCACATGCATGCATTCATACATAGGCCTACATATAGGCCTATATATATGTCATGCATGAATACATACATATATACTTGCATACATGCATACATACATACATACATACATACATACATGCATACATACATACATGCATACATACATACATACAAATGCACAAACATTGCACATGCATGCATGCATACATACATACACACATAATTATGTCATGCATGCATACATACATGCATACATAAATATTAAATACACACATATATGCATGCGTACACACATGCAGACATACATAGATACATAGCCTACATGCATACACAAATGCACATGCATGCATGCATACATACCTACATACATATGTCATGCGTGCATACACACATATATACATACATACACATATTGTCTTCACTGTCGTTGTCGCCGTCGTTGTCACAGTCATAGTCATCATCATTATTATGATCATTATAATACTACCATCATCGTTATAGTCATCATCATAATATTCATCTTGTAAGAATTCAAACACGAAGACAATCATATTACCCGACAACAGCGTTCGCCTCCACAAGTTTTATGAACTAACCCAGATATCATTTGACACATCGTTTTGTTGGCATGTCCACATTGCATGCAATGTTTACACGGTTAGGCCTAATATCTGTAAATGGCAAAGACATTTTCTAGCTGTTCACTATGGGCGAATCCAGGAGTTGAAACTAGGAAGGTGGGCTTGATTGAGATGTTGCATGATGAAGCAGTGGCGTCACTAGGGTTGGTGTCACCCAGTGCGGTAACTCATGGTGTCACCCCATGGACCTCCTCTCTTACCAGACCACACAGAATCCGTAGAAGGTTAAACAGTAAAGTAGCATAGAGTTTCAGCTGTAGGTAAATTGATACAGTACATGTAGGCTGGGCTTACGAAAAATGTCTGCTATAAAATGTTATCGTTAATTTAAAAATAATTAATTGTTTTCAAACTCTGCAAAAAACTTTTTTGGACAGTCATTTTGTGATTTTGGTGTCACCCCTCTGAAGGTGTCACCCAGTGCGGCCCGCATCCATCGCACCCCATAGTGACGCCACTGTGGTGAAGTGTTTCTGACGACATTTTATTTTCTGGTCATTGTGATTTGCCAAACACTACTTTCATGGTCACTGCTGTGTACTTTGATGGACCTCATCTAAAGGTTTCAGGTTTCAGAAATAAGTGATGCACTCGTGAATAAGCTGGCAGCGCTCGTGAATAAGCTGGTACCCTGCGCTTGGCTTTCGAGTGGCGCTTTATGCGTTTGGAGTTTACGATTACGATTACGATATCAGCCGCGTTTTCCGGCAGTCTTTGTCACATCTCACTGTCTTTGTTCTTGATTATCGACGGGCGGCTCCAACCCCATAGAAACGAAGCGGCGAATAAGCTGGCGCCCTGCGCTTAGCTTTGAAGTAGCGCTTTAAAAATGTGGAGTCTACGATTGTTTCTCTCCTCTCTTCCACTTTCTCACGTTTCTCATCGACATTTTCAA
Organism: Aporrectodea caliginosa; assembly: GCA_020284085.1. Taxonomy (NCBI): domain Eukaryota; kingdom Metazoa; phylum Annelida; class Clitellata; order Crassiclitellata; family Lumbricidae; genus Aporrectodea; species Aporrectodea caliginosa. The sequence continues at coordinate 2,352,074 of JACEVL010000526.1, forward strand.
TCCAGTTTTAACTATTTTGCTAATTTTGCTTCTCCTTGCTGGTTTTGACAGTATTATCATCGCTGCTGTTTAAGTTCATTCATATATTCATATAGACCCCTATTCGTTTATTGTGTTAACAACAGACAGAACGCTGTAGGTGTAGGCCTACATACAAAAGCTAGATAGTATAGTATAATATAAAGTAATAGCTTAGTAAAAGTTAAGGAATAACATTCGAGATTTACACCTTCTGTAAGTATCATGTGCTGAAACCCGTGGTGGCAACTGAATGGCGGCAAGGCACGATCTCCTCCATGGATCCGCCCTTGTGGTTGTTTTGCTATATAACACGTGTACACTACTGCGGTTTCTTCGTCTGAAGAACGCTAACTGCATGAAAGCAGACAAGTCAACGATAATAAGTAATTGGACGAGTAATGTCACGCGCTCTAGCTGCACGTATTTCCAAAATAGTCCGGACTTCAACGATGCGGCGCTATATAAATGCGTGTATGTTGGCAGTGTTGCTTGTGTTGCTTGCCTGTATGGCGTGTTTGCGAGAATTTTATAAGCTTTTACTTCAGTCTAGGGTCTATTCTTTCAGTCAGTCCTAGCCAGAGCCGGATTAAGACTTCCAGAAGCCCTAAGCCAAGAGCCGTTTTAAGACATCTCGGGACCCTAACCCCAAAGCAAAGCCAGTTATCAAAGTACGGGTATCTGAACACAAAGTTCTAAACGTGCATGTACATGATAAGTTATGTTATTCTAATGAAATATACTTCCTCTGTGAGTCTGTGACTAGTGTCAGTATCAATAAGTAAGTAACTAAAACATCCTAACGCTGAAAAACGTTTCAGAGTAAAACTCAAAATTATTTCAAATTATTCAAAACTAGGAATTTGATGCAACAATTTAATTTAATTTCTCTGGATTTTGGAGCCCTCAAAAACGTTGTGAAACTTGTGGGGCCCTAAGCCATGGCTTAGTTGGCTTATATGCCTTAATCCGACACTGGTCCTAGCTGTCTCTTAGATGTCATAAAGCTAGCGGAGGCGGATTCAACAATCTGCCTTCTGTCGGCTGATTATTCGCGGCCTAATAGCTGTGTTCCAAAGCTTTAATTTCAACTATAATCATGATAATTACATTTGTTCATCGTCGTTTCGTCCGCAGTTAATATCTAAGTGTTGCCGCCCTTTGTAATGTGCCGCCCGTGCACTATGCCCTCTTTTGTTTCTATAGCAAATGCGCCATTATACAAAGAAGAAAAGTGCTTGCTTAATGTCACACTGGGCGCTATATTAATGCAGTCGTTTCCTTATGTATATAAAGAGGATGCCTCATTGAGCCGTGTACATCGATTCTTCGACTTTACAACCAGCAATCAGATCATATTGCAATTTTCGCATGGTCTGCTGCACTGCTATTAGCCACGCTAACAATCATTAGCCCACTTAGCCGGACCTATTTTCGTTAATACTATATTGACCTTCGATGTAGGCCTATGTTCATCAATCAGTAATGTAGATTTCCAAAGTGTATCCAATTCACCTGGAAAAGAATTTGGTCCAGTTGTTATCAAGGCCAAGGTTTTGTGCAGCTGTATATTTAGAATATAGAGAGATCTGGATGAGCGTTAATTGTTAACTGTCGCATTCAAGGGTCTGGGTACAATACAATACAATACAATACAATACAATGCGATACAACCGCATTTGACACTGCCCTTCTTCCAACGTTCAGAAGAGCAGGCACGGCCTTAAGACAAAACATCGATGACACTGAGCAATAATTGTGCTTGAAGGACTTCTTTAATATTCGTGTTTACGGATAAGTTCACTGACAAACCGCAGTAAGTGACGTTGAAACATTGAAACATGACGGTACAAATTTCATGATCCTGTTGAACAAATGTCTTGGAGGCTTGTTAGGCGCACGCTCATTTACAGCTGCCCCTAGGGAGTGGAAGGCTAAACGGGCTACGGGTATCGAACCGCGTCTTTTAAGATCTATTTGTTCAAGCAAGAGTATTACCATTTAACTATTCCTCTCCTTGCTCAAGATCTATACACATATTGACCACCTGAGTGCCCTCGAATCCGTACACTCCACGTTACAGGTCGAGCGCTCTCCATTCGGCTACCCCTCTGACATGTATGGGTGGGTGAGCGTTTGACCAATGCAATCAATTCAATCTATAAGAATGTCTGAGAAAGCATTCGTCAAAACAATGAAAAACATCTCCAAGCCTTTTCGTGGTCAATGTGAGGACTATATAGAGCGCTAGTTAACTGCGCCCTTCGCCTTGACGTGAAGTGTTCGCGTCATACATACATACATACATACATGCCTGTTAGTATAATTTTAATCTGGATCTGTGTGACACTAAACGTTGACTGAAATGAACCAGGTACTAGGGGCCAGGGTGATATAAGCTTTTAGCTTTTTCCTGGCTTCCTGTTGCACAGTGACTGAACTGTTTCTGTCATGATGTATATTGTTATCTGTTCTGTTGTCTGATGCAATAAATAAATAAATAAATAAAATAAACATACATACATACATACATCCATACATAATTACATGCATACATATATGTAAATGCATGCGTGTATACATGCATACATACCTGCATACATACATACATACATACATACATGCATACATACATACATAAATACATACATACATACAAACAAACAAACATACATACATACATACAACTGCATTTTATACCTCTCTGAAAACTATTCTTTTCAGCCGTGGTTGGGCCGGGAGCGCCTCTGAGTAGATATCTTGAAGGGGCGCTATATCAAGTTTCATTGATTGATTGATTGATTGATTGATTGATTGATTGATTGATTGATTGATTGATTGATTGACATACATACATACATACATACATACATACATACATACATACATACATACATACATACAAACAA
>JACEVL010000526.1:2360000-2375000 GCA_020284085.1 Aporrectodea caliginosa
TTGCGCGTTAAGAACCTAACAAAGGAGCTGTAACAAGGCTATCTAGAAAAGCTAAAAGGTGCGTCTTAACATTAATTAAGATGCACTGAAATGTTTTCTGCGCTATTTGTGAGTACGTGCGTACATACTTACACAGATTGTTCTGGCATGGAAGCATATAGGCCTACGACGAGCTGGAGTTGATGTGCATGACTACCATTGTGATATATCTATTGTAGCGATTCGGTCTGTTCAGCCTATACAATTCAAACTATCTGAATCAGCAGGAGGAGGGGATAGTTAACTGATAACACTCTTGCTTGAAGAACACAATTTGAAAGACGCGGTTTGATACCCACCCGTAGCCGCCTCTAGGTCGACTCAGCCTTCCACTCCCTAGGTGACAGCTGTAAAATGAGTGGGCGCCTAACAGGCTGCGAAGACGTGTGTTCTATAAAGATCATGAAATGTGTGCCGTCACGTTTCAATGCTTCAATTTTACAGTGAGCTTTTAAATTGAAACGAATATATACAAAGAATCAGCGTGATCGAATCGTCTTAGATTTCATCTAGTATTATTCGATTTGATCCAAGATGAATCAGTTTGTGAATTTCTGTTGACAGCAAACTCACTGGGTCGAAACTGAGGATGTACAAGAGTCCGAGGAACAGCACGAAAGACACGTACAACAACAAAGGCGCCAAACAGAGCATTTTCTTGATCAGGACAAGAGGTACGGTCACGAAGAACAGCTCCCGTATGACGAAATTCCTACGGAAGAAAGTCCTGCAGGAGAAATTACTACGGAAGAAAGTCCTGCAGGAGAAATTCCTACGGAAGAAAGTCCTGCAGGAGAAATTCCTACGGAAGAAAGTCCTGCAGGAGAAAGTCCTACAGGTTAGTTAACGCTACTTTTACTGATTGACTGTAACATTTCACACAGACATACACCACTTTTTTAACTATGCACACATAGGCTACATACATATACACACCTACTCCACTTTTTTTTTAAATGCACACATGCACGTACACATCTACCCATTTTTGTAAAAATGCGCACACGAACACACACATCTACCCCACTTTTGTAAAAATGCACGCATACATACGCGTACATAAATATCTACCCCACTTTTGACTTTCTACAGTTCTCAATTGGTTGTCAAACACTCTGAGAGCATTGTGCTGACGAAATTTTACGAATTGCTGATGCAATTAGGAATCAACGGGATTACAATAAGTATTAATAGCAATATTTATATCAAATGATCAACAGAGAATACGATGCCGATTCATAATGTCGGGTTGGAATAATTAATTAGCCATTATTATTATTATTATTTATTTCAGATGTGCTGGTTCCAGGTGGAGAGGGAAGTACTGAAGCAGGTAAGTTTCATAATTATTACTGCCATCAGAAATGATTTAAACTGTGGAGTTTTATAAATACACTTAACGACTTCGCCGAGAATCTAGATCGAAAAGATCTGCGACTAGCAATGGCTGAAACCGGGTTAGAGTGACTCCTTTGGATGAAATGAAGTCACAGCAATTGAGCATAAGCTTTACAATCTTCAATAATTATTCAAATAATATTATTCAATATTTATAAAATATTTAAAAAAAATACTTTTAATAAAATTATTCAATAATAATATTATTCCTTGAGCATCTGCTGGGATTACCCAAACACGGGAATATCGCCCACGGCCGATAAGGCAACGTTGTGTGGTTGATGAAATGATTTGATTGACGTCTGGCAATTCTCTAGGGCGCAATAATATGCAATAGACTTCCGTAAAATGCTGTCGATATAGGTGAGTAGTAGTAGTTTCAGTTTAATGACACTGTGATAAAAAAAATCATGAGCGTCGTCCTCCTCCTTCATTCAGGCTTGGGACTGGCACTGCCAGAGTACGAGCAGTGGCGGAGTTCTCGATATAGGTGAGCATGATAATAATGAGTGATTAGCCTCCATTTAATTAATTAAGCCTGATTCAGATACTTCGACTCTCATAAATTGCTGTCAATTTAGTTGACCATAATCGACTAGGTTCCGTTAGATTTGGTTGTATTAGGACAGAAGTCTTCACTTGACGCTGTTCAATTTTAATTACAATCAAATCAAATGCCACTAAATTAAAGGTTTTGGCCTTAATTGCATTTTCAGAGGGCCGCGCCGCCTGGTGGGAAGCTCAGAAACCAAGAGAGCAGGAAGGTAAGGAAATCTCTAAACAGAATTTCCATTCTAAAGTAGAGATAACAATTTTCTAAGCTGGGTAAAGTCAGTTGCGTTGAGGTAAGTTTAGTCCAGGTGTGGTAAGTAGCCTAATATGGTAAGATAATGTAAATTAAGTTAAGGCATTGTAAAGTGTGATAAAGTAATATAAAGTTCTGTATGTGCAAACACTAATTAAAATGAAGTGGTATTGGCTTTTCGGACTTTCTGATAGCGGATGATCCATTGACAGGCAGATAGACTGACAGACAGGCAGATAGACAGACAGACGGCAGGCAGGTAGATAGACCTATAGACTGACAGACAGGCAAGGTAGGCAGTCAGACAACGAGAGAAACATCTAGTGGACAGGCAGACAAAATTACGAATTCGTGATGAAATTACGAATCAACGGAATTACAATACATATTAATAGCAGGGATCGGTTGAGACCGGAACGCACCGGAACGCACCGGAACGCACCGGAACGGCATTCCGGTTCTTTTTTGACGACCGGAACGCCGTACCTGCAAAAATGTCTAGATTAACATGGCGCCTGAAGCCGGCGATCCGGTCGCTTTTTGCGTAGGACGGCAATATTTATATAAAATGATCGACAGAGAATACGATGCCGATTCATAATGGCGGCGATTCCCCGAAAAATGTCGGTGTTGAATAATTAATTAGCCATTTTTTATTATATATTTCAGATGTGTTGGTTCCAGGTGGAGAGGAAAGTACTGAAGCAGGTAAGTTTCATATTACTGCCATCACGAATGATTTAAACTTTCTTTCATTCGTTCATTCAAAACTTTATATGGCGCCCCTTCAATGTAACTACTCAGAAGCGCTCCCACAGGTCGCTCCGCAGTTACTGAGAAAACTGGCTTTAAAGCAAGCAGAGGTCAGGTCAGGTGCTTATCTGAATTCTGAGCGATTTCGTATACTGTACATTGATGTGATCATGTGGCTGGTAAACACTGATAAAAGAAAATTTTCAAAAATGTCCAGTTTTATTCTTCAAATGATGACTTTTGCGTAAGGCATAAAATGGACCATTAGTCTTGTGACACCCATTGTGATTTTTATAATAGTTTAAAGCAAGTTATAAATTTTTAAATGTAGAACTATTTTTACACAAGAATAGTGCACATTTATGCAAACAAATAATGCTGTGATTAATTGGCATAATGAGTTCTGTTTAGTTCCTATTTCGTAATGAATTCTTTGGTAAAGTTTAGTGTAATTTTGCATTTTCTTCAGTTGAAAGTTTAAACTGAAATATCCGAAAACTGTCATTTGTGCATGTTCTGTTCTCAATAAGTTAAAAAAATACTTTGGATGGAGATATCAAGTTCTCAATAAGTTAAAAAATACTTTGGATGGAGATATCAAGTTCATTTCTTCTGCATTTTAATCAGATATTACCCTGAATTATGAATCAATATTGAACTCCATTTGAGACTTGTGGTCCCTTTCCCCAAAAACGTATAAATTTTATATAAAATGATCAACAAAGCTGACTCATAATGGCGGAGTTTTCCCAAAAAGTCGGTTTCGAATAACTAGGCCTAATTATCTATTTTTTATTATTTATTTCAGATGCGTCGGTTCCAGGTGCGGAGGGAAGTACTGAAGCAGGTAAGTCTCATATTATTGCCATCAGAATGATTTAGACTATGTGGCGTTTTATAAATACAATTTTGAAGTATATATAGATGTATGTATGTGTAATGTATGTATGTATGTATCGTCGTCATCATCATCATCATCATCTTCATCGTCATCTTCATCGTCATTATCACCCGTTCCTGACTGCTGCTATTTTGAGGCAGTGGGTACGAATAAATTATCTCCATTGTCCTCGGTCATTAATTTTGTCAAGTCCAATGCTCAGCCCGTAGTGTTAGTCCAAGTGCTGCTGTGTCTCATTTATATTATCTATCCAGCGTAGTCTTGGTCTGCCTTTATTTCGTTATCCTTTTAATCTTGCATGTAGAGCATTGCGCGCGATTCTATCAACCGACATTCTCTTTGCATGTCCAAACCATCGGATTCTTCGTTGAACGACCTAGTCTAGCAGAGTTGTTTGAACAGTGAACACCCAATTATTCTCTTATGTTATGGTTTATATTGCCGTCTATAAATATAGGCGAGCAGAATAGGAATGAATGATTAGCTTCCAATGCATTAATTAAGCTTTATTCTGAGACTTGATTCTCGTAAACTGCTGTCAATTAGGTTCGCATAATATTATATTTGATTAGTTTCCGTTAGATTTTGCTGGATTACATCAGAAGTCTTCACTTGACTCTGTTTAATTTTAAATCCAATTAAATGTTAGTAATTTGCAGGTTTTGGCCTTTATTGCATTTTCAGAGGGCCGCGCGTCCTGGTGGGAAGCGCAGAAACAAAGAGAGCAGGAAGGTAGGGAGATTTCTAAACAGAGAATTTCCATTCCAAAGTAAGAGTATGATCTACTAAATATGAATAGTGAGTTGAGCTAAGGTAATTTAGTCAACGTGTGGACGGTGTGGTAAAAATGTGGTAGGATAATGTTAGGTAAGGCATGATAAAGTAATGTGAAGGACGGTAATTTGAAAACACTAAAACGCGATCGAATTAGCTTCTAAGGCATCATAATAACGGATGGTTAATTGACAGACAGGCAGACAGACAGATAGGCAGAGATACAGATGGACTGCCAGGCAGACAGGCAGACAGACAGAAAGGTAGGCAGGCAGACAGAGGTGCAGATGGATTGCTAGACAGCCAGATAGACAGACAGAAAGACAGGCAGGCAGAAAGACAGATAGACTGACAGACAGGCAGGCAGACATGCAGACAGAGGAGCATCCAATCAGGTGTGCAGACTCAGGACAGAATGATTTCTCTATAATCCGTATCTACATTTACATGTAGTCCCATTGAACTTCACATTCAATGACTACTGCAGAAATTTGTAATTATTCACAGGAATGGAAGGTCAACATGACACGCAAGGTCAACATGACACGCAAGGTCAACACGACGCGCAAGGTCTTTCTACTGATGATCACGAAGATAAAAGTGAAGCTCATGGAGATGGTGGTCAAAAGGATGAAAAAGACAGTCACGAGAAAGAAGGTCATGATGACCAAAGCCACAGTCATCAGGATCTCACTGAAGGTCAGCAGCATGAAGGTAATAAGGATCTATCTGAAAGCCAACAGAATGAAGGTAATATTGATCAAAATGAAAGTCACCAGAACGACGGTAATGTTGATCAAAGTGAAATTCACCAGAATGAAGGTAATATTGATCAAAGTGAAAGTCACAAGAAGGAAGGTAATGTTGATCAAAGTGAAAGTCAACAGAATGACGGTAATGTTGATCAAAGTGAAAGTCACCAGAATGAAGGTAATGTTGATCAAAGTGAAAGTCACCAGAATGAAGGTAATGTTGATCAAAGTGAAAGTCACCAGAATGAAGGTAATAAGGATCAAAATGAAAGTCACCAGCATGAATGTGATAACGATCACGCTGAATGTCGTCACAGTGAAGGTCATATTGAGTGTCCGCTGAAACGCGAGAAAGGAAATCAGTTCCTTCGGACTGACACGGCCCAAAGCGGGAAGGCCATTCCCGCTAAGGACGAACCCTCCTTCTGCGATCTTCTGTCCTCGAGTTTTGTGAAGAATCATAGTTCGTCCGACGAGGGCCACCTGGAAGCCAAAGCAACTGGTGAAGGCGAGGAACAGGACAAGGAGTTTCCCGACGAGATAAACCTTGCAGGATCTTTTATTAAGGTGCAGGACCTCAAGGTCCCTCGAACTGACTCAGATGAGGACGCGGAACTGGAACACGGTAAACAACTAAAGTAAAACATCGAAAAGGAAACCGTAAGAATATCCCGCATCTTGAGCAATGCTGAGAGGACCTTGGCCAAACTACACCAGACAGATGGTCACCTAAACATTCCCAGCTTACACGGAAGAAACTTTGGCCAAGTACATCCGCATTAGACAACAAAAATATTGCAATTCTATAATTCTGTACTGTAAATTTGATGTGGGTCTATGTGAAAGTTTAAAATAAAAACGTATACACAACAGGTAAAGTTTCCTCCAGTACTTTTGTTATACAATTTACATAGCACTGGAGTCTCTTATGCTCCTCTAACAACCGTTGAATGATCATTGTTTTCTTTATTTTTATATTTATGACGACAACGTCCGAGAAAGAAATTTGGTTTACAATTAATATATCTCGCATTTATCTACGAAAGACCGTCTATCTTGATCAAACCTTATTTTTACATCATCTTAGTGATGAAAGTTTTACGCATAAAACTATATGCAGGAGGAATGATACAGTCATGAGCCCGAGGGCGCAGAGAATACATAGAAGTTTTAATGGGGAGAGCAAACCATGCAATACATGTCCTTTATCCACCAGGATCGCAGAGGAAAGGCGGAAACCTGCCTTCATGCAAAAAGCTGCACAAAAGACAGGGATCAATCATTGTCGTAAAGTTCGGTTGTCCAACGTCTGTACAGCGGTTAGCTAATCAATCAAGTCAGACATTCAACATCTGTACAATTTTTATCAGCGCATTAATGTCTACACAACCCAGAGGAACTGTATAGACTTCATTATTTTAGCCAGAACGTTAAAAACCACTTAATTGTTACGTGTATATAACTATAATCCATTACGTTGGTCCATTCGTTAAAACGTACACAGATGAATACTACACAATAGGCGGAATGTTTCAGCAGAACTTTACGACATTGATAGATCAGCTTATTTGTTATGCGCCACTGTCAACTAACGTCTTAAGCGGAACTTATGTACGATAAAGACAATAACCGTGAAACCTCTAATTGCATAATCAATCATGCAAGGAATGGAAAGGCAGGAAGAGGAAATCGGAGGAAAATAGGCCTATACAGTGGCAACAGGGTCAGCGGGTTGTATATAACTATAATCCATTACGTATGGAGCATTGGAAGCGACGATAATAGACCAAACACGTGTCACCCATAGGCTACCACATTGTAAGTGTATTTATTGGAATAACACAACAGAGTGATGCAGTGGCAAAAAGCCTTTTTTCCACTGCAAAAAATTCATGCAAATAGCACATTCAAAAACACGTGGAGGAACAGCGCTGATCCATGACATAAGGAAACGTTTAAAAATATATAAAACAGTGAAATTGCTAAATGCCATTAGAAATGCTAAACCGATGGAAATAATGAAACAATGAGAAATAAAAACAATGCAAAATACTAAGAGATACAAATGCGATATTAAAAGCCTGTATTTAGCTAGTTTATATACCGCCAGGGAAGAGGTTTCTGCTTCACCTGCGCCCCCTAGCCAACTCAGCTGTAATGAATACACTGACCGTACACTGTTGGTGGGATGATGAGACCGAAGCAGGACTTTTGGACGCCGCCGTTGGGCACCGACATTTGGGCGCTGCTGTATGGGCGCAGAGACACTTAGGCCCCAGACCGTTGGGCGCCACAGCAGCATAGAAATATTATGGGCTCAACATCAGTATAAATAGAAGTTGGATTGATGAAAATAATTTTTTGCTTAAATAGAAGCTGGATTGATGAAAATAATTCTTTGCTTAATTTGAATTATTTTCATCAATCCAGCGATTGATGAAAATAATTTTTTGCTTAAATAGAAGCTGGATTGATGAAAATAGTTCTTTGCTTAATTTGAATTATTTTCATCAATCCAGCGATTGATGAAAATAATTCTTTGCTTAAATAGAAGCTGGATTGATGAAAATAATTCTTTGCTTAAATAGAAGTTTGATTGATGAAAACAATTCTTTGCTTAATTAGAAGTTGGATTGATGACAGATATCACTGAACAATGTACGATCGTTCTTTTGTCCCCACTATATGGCCTAATGCATTTTTCAATTAGTGCCAAAGAGTCCTGGCGCCTAACTGGCGGGCGCCTAAGTGTCTCTGCGCCCACAAACGGCGGAGCCCAAAAGTCACGTTGCCCACAAGGAATGACGACGGCTACACTATCGCTACATGTAGGCCCTGTGCTTTTAGAACATACAGTGCATTCTATAATTTGCTAACACACTTTCTACTAAATCGCTTATTGACACGAACTAAATAGGGACAATGCTATAAGTGTAGCTGTAACAGAAATCTCGATAATTTTAGGGCACCACAAATAGCTGAATCTCGGTAATGTAGATGGTTTAAAAGTCGCTTGGCAAAAGTAGAAGATAGCTAAATCTCTGCAACGTAAGTTTCAAAGTCGCTTGGCAAAAGATGAATCAACAGATGAGCAATGTCAGAGAATAGATCAGAGACATATTATAAGGTAAGGTTTCGTTGCTGCAAAGAGAGAGTAGAAGGGAAGGCACGGCACTGGGATCCAGTTATAGAACAGACTTTAATTACGGACAAGGGCGTAGCAAGGAAACTATTTTCCAGGGAGGGTTTCCATTGGACAAGGTCGCAGAGTAAGGGTTCAGTTTTGAAAAGTTGAATGTTTTTTTCTCAAATTATTTTATTTATTTTAATTTTCACCAATAAGAACGGTCATTGAAGGTAAACTTGGAGGAGGAGGACAAGAGGAAGACCAAGGCAGATGATGCTGGATTAGATGATGACAGATGGTTACAGAGAGCAGAAAGAAGAGGCCCAACAATGAGAGGTGTGGCGATCGGACATTTGAACCTGCCTATATAAGAGGCAGACAACCAGAAGTAGAAGTGCATTCTATAATTTGCTAACAGACTTTCTACTAAATTACTTATTTGCATCAACTTATTAGAGACATTACAAGCGCAGGTGTAACCGAAAACTCGATAATTTTAGGGCGCCAAAGATAGCTAAATCTCGGCAATGTATAATTATGGTTTCAAAGTAGTTTAGCAAAGAGGAATCAACAGCCGAACAAGATCAGAGAACAGATCAGATACATTATAAGGTAAGGTTTTGTTGGTGCAAAGAGAGCGTAGGAGGGAAGACACGACGCTGGAGTCCACTAATAGAACAGCCTTTACTTACTGGCAAGGTCGTAGCTAGGAAACAATAATTTCGGGGAGGGTTAACATTGCACATGGTCGCAGAGTAAGGGGTCAGTTTTGAAAAGTTAAATGTTTTGTCTCCAGTTATTAATTTGGGTGGGGGTTGAACCCGTAACCCCTCTAAATATGCCCACGCTTACGGGTCATACGATCGAGTCAACAACGAAACTCCACCGTTACCGGGTCGAGTGGTGCCCTTCCAAACCTGGATAGAGAAGGAGGGTAGCCCTATCAATCTTTGTTATGACACAACGTCGTTGAATAGTAAGTATATCAACAACGATAAGGTGCATGTAGGTGATCACTGGATGCAGAGTTGATACACAGATCCTAGTAACATCTTGCAACTCTTTATTCGATAGAACAGTTTTTTCGTGTTTATCGGTTCGTAAGCGATAATATCTCTCTCAGACACAGCCTCTCTCTCTATAACTACCGGAAGGTGCAAAATGTGTTTTCAATTGGCCAGCTGTTGGAATTAAAGTAAAATTAACAACGAAGTAATTTTGTATTTACAAAGCCTGACACTTTATTTGTCTGCGTAAAACATTCATAAGTCACTCAGTAACAATATTCAGTGATATTTAATTCAATACTAAAGTCTATTTCGCAAAGACTAACAGTGGTCTCATTTTCTACGGCAAGATGGTCATTTGCAATACAACGAAGCACAAACTTCACGACATCATCAGTACTAGCCTACACTGCAGGCTATAAGCTAAGCAAATTCAGAAGCATAATATAAGCCTTCAAAGCAAACAGTTTGACAAGAATTAGACTTGAAGAGGCAGTCATTTTTGAGCTGAATAATCTAACAAGAAAGCCGTAAGGTAAACTTGGATATCAGATGAAGAAATATGCCGATTTAGACGATAGGTCCCCAGAGCGGACGCTCATCATCTGTTGTGAGATACTTCACCAAGGCATCCGCATACTCGAACAGGCTAAGTTTACCATCTTTGTTGAGATCCAAAGACTCAAAGACACCGTTTACGAAGCTAGTGTCCGTAACTCCGATTCCAGTAAATATTCTGTCGTATTCATCCCTGCTCAGATAGCCATCGCCATTCACATCCAGCACACCGAACAATGCTTGGCACACTTTACGATATGCCTTCTTGAACTCTGGGTCATTCCTTTGCTGGATAACGGACTCAACGCAAATGGAGGAAGTCATAACTCCGCTGTCATCCGTACCTGAGGACGTCTTACATCTCCGCCATACCTGTGATGGCATTAACATATACATACAGATTTACATTCGTACATATACACATGGATGCATACACACGTACACACTTATATACAAACTTACGCATTATATGTATATAAGTATGTATGTATCTATGTAGCCTATTTCTACTTTTAAATGTATGTATGTTTGAATATACGTATGTACATGTAAGTGTGTAAATATATGCATACATACATGCATAAGAGACGTCAAGATTAATTAAAACGATGAAGATATAGATTCTGATGCGAATTTTGAGCCCGCGTCTTTGGCGTCACAGTGGGACAGTGGCAGGGACATGAGCGCCAACGAATTTTCAAGCATAGGCCTACTCTGCATATTCTGCGCATGTCATCAGCCAAATTTCGATCGACTGATCGACCTCTACGTCATTTCTACGGATATTTTCATCTAAATACAGAATTTGCTGAGTGACTTTGAACATTTTGAAGTGTTCTGGTGCTAGGGTTGAGTTCCGGACTTATTCGTCAGTTTTGCCAAGGATTTTGTACGTTTAAAGGGCATTCTCCTTAGCAAGTTGCCTTGGCCCATTTCACTTCATCAGGCCCATCCTTCTTATGTGTACGGTCGAGCCTCAGCCATACGGACCATGTACACCGCCTGTAGCCGGGTGTTTTCGTCTCGGCGGAGGGCGACCGACGCGGGCCGTAGGAGTGATCTCGACAGTTAGTCACTGGAGGCGCTTCAATCTACCGACCGACACACGACGAAAGCCTTCTTCTGCGTGATCCTTTGTGCTTCTACGAATAGCCGGACGTGCGTCATCATCTACCAGTGAGAGACTGCTCGTGGGTAGCGTCATCCTGTTTGCGAACGCTTTCATCCTGTTTGCGAACGCTGTCACTTATGACCGCTCTATTGTATCGACGCAACTTGGGTCAGAGACTCTGAACATCCATGCCATCTTCAGCTGTCGACGGGAATCCATTGGTTGGTTCCACGTGTGTGCGTGAAGCCGCCACTGGCGACTCTTTCAGCTTACCGGTACTGTGCATTTGTTTTGCTAACATGATGTAATATTTTCGTTCGTAATGACATTTAACATCGAGTGCGCCTCTGAGTAGATGCCTTGAAGGAGCGCTGTATAAATGTTCAACTAAATTACATGCGTAATTTGATATTAGTAATCGTTTGGACCGGTGCCCATGGAATTGCTTACAGAGTTTAGGCTGGTTGAGGTAGATTTATGACTTCAAAGATGATACACTCCGATTCATATCTTCAGCACAGGTTTGAAACTTGAAACAGTTATGGACTCTCGTGCATTCCACGCCTCTGCTCCAGAGGCGCCTGCTCATGATTTATCTCGAGTCTGATGCACGCATTCGAATGCATCACGTTTTAATTACAATGCAATTATTATTATTATTATTATTATTTTATATTTTTATGCCCCGAGGTAGACAGGATCCCTCAGGGACTTAGAGATTACTAGCTGATGTAATTTGTCTGGAGATGACCCTACTCGTCGTTGTCCTGGTTGGCGATTATTATTATTATTATTATTATTATTATTATTATTATTATTATTATTATTATTATTTTTATTATTATTTTTTTTTTCAAAATTATTGAAACAGCCATTTTTGATCAGTCTGTAATAAGTTTGTTGGTTTTATAAAGAAATAAATTTGTCTTTTATTATTATTATTATTATTATTATTATTATTATTATTATTATTATAATAATAATTTCCTTCATTTCATAAAGGTAGTATAATAATACAAAAAATATTATTATAATTTTACTATTATTATTATTTTTATTATTATTATTATTATTATTTTATTATTATTATTATTATTATTATTATTATTATTATTATTATTATTATTATTATTATTATTATTATTATTATTATTATTATTATTATTATTATTATTATTATTATTATTATTATTATTATTATTATTATTATTATTATTATTATTAAATAAAGGTCACACGGAAATGTGAATCTGATGCGCGGATGGTAAGCCGCCAAGTGAAGATGCACTTAGATTTCTAAATCCTTGAAAGCCAAGCAGAAATGGTGAGTTTTGAGCCGCTTTTTGAAGGAAGAAAGTGAATTTGAGCTACGTAGCGAGAGAGGTAGTCGATTCCATTCCTTTGGAGCAGAGGCGTGGAATGCACGAGAGCCCATAACTGTTTCAAGTTCACACCTGTGGTGAAGATATGATTCGGAGTGTATAATCTTTGAAGTCAGAAATCTAATTCAACCAGCCTAAACTCTGTCAGCTATTCCATGGGCAATAGATGGGGCCCATTTTTGCTCTATATAATATGGAGTATGGGTTCTAGCAGTTTCTATGTGTTCATGCTAACAAGGAAATGCCATCCGAAAAGAGGAACACCTGCAGAAATGCATTTTTATCAAAATCCATTCCTAGGTAAGTTGAGCAAATCTTCAAGTATTCGTTGTTGGCTTTCTGTGGTGTCCTACATATTAACAGTTTCGATATGGAGAGCAGAGTGCGCTAAACGGAATACTTGATGATTTTCTAAACTTACCTAGGATTGAATTTTTGACACTGCAAAAGTTCAATCTATTCAATAAAACCAGCACCCATAATAAAACTATTCAACGTCAAAATAAGCAGAAAGAATTTTAAAAAGCACTTCACCTCAAAAAGTTCCATGTATGTACATGTGAAGTGCTATTTAAAACAGCATACCCCAAAAAAATTGCTTTTGACCAGTTCTCTTTGCTCTGGAGTGGCTTTTTCAACGTCAGCAAATTTATCGGCCATTTCTTCGCAGTCTTTCTTCGAAATGACGCCGTCGTCGTTAACATCTATTCTCTTGAAGTAGGTTCTAATTTTTCTTGCCAAAAATTCCGACATTTCGATTCGGTAGTTGCGGAATAACCTGTTAAAACAGCATGCTAAGCGGTTATGAGGCAGTTAAATTATATGTTCGGTTTTTTTATGGATCGATACAGAAAATGTAAAAATCAGGCGAATTCATCGACAAGGCATATGAAAACTGATCAGACAATTTATGTCGACTTATGTTAGTTTTCAATGTGATTTACTTGGTTGGTCCTAGTGACATTCGTGTTAAATATATATATTCAATTCAATTCAATTCAATTTATTGTTCCCAACGATAAGATAAGAGACAACACAACAAACATAAACGATTAAACACAACTCTAACATAGTTAATAGGTACAACATGTTTGAGTAATGAAGAAGATAAATGATCAAAGAAGAATATAACCAATTAAGCAGTAGGTCAACATGAGTTACAAAAAAGCTAACAAAGTAAAGTGATGTGGGAGCAATAGGCACCCCAAAGGGACAAGTCCCGCTAAGAGGGGGGGCCTAAGATGATACAGCAGAATAATTAGAAGATGACGGAGGTTATTGATAATCAGAATAAGACACAGAACAACAGATTCTAGAGAACTCCAGGCATCAGCAAAATTGAAGCCAGCAAAAGTTTTAGGGATTAAAAAGGAAGGAAATTTGGTCAATGTCAAGGGATCAATCGCTGCTTAATTTCTACTTTCACTGCACTGTCATGCCATTAGCGCCGAATAGCTACAGGACCATTATAGAAAGGAATTTCGTAGTAGTCACAAGACAAATGATCACGTGGAAAATATAACAGATCATTTGACACAGCTTAGGCCAACAATGTACGTTAATCCTTTACAATTGGCTTGTTTATAAGACAACGTGAACGGTGCAAGGTGATTCGATAATGCAACTAAGACAGAGTTAGGGATTAACATAATAAGTAGTTATTATTAATACAGGATTGATTATAAATGTTTTATTACAGTAACTATTAAAGATTACAGGTAACTGAATATTAGCGGTACATAAGCGATCCGATTACAATAAATTTAACTATGACGATGACAAAAACGGCAGACTGGAAATGATGATGATGATGATGATGATGATGATGATGATGACGACGATGACGACGACGACGACGACGACGACGATGATGATGATACTTAACTTGAAATTACTTCTTAACTTCTGCATCCACCTCCGGCTGTCCGACTACCAATCTCTCTCCAACATTCCGACTGACTTCAGCCCTCAAGTCTGCTCTAGGATCTGCCTCGCCCCAGCATTGCTTCATCTTTCCCTTAAACCTATCTCAGGCGTCGGCATAAATTATCAGCTCATTAAAAGATTACCTCATCCCATACCTTCACTGTCATTGGCTGAACATAGGATCACCTCATTCTCGCCCCCAAAATCCCTACCCTTTCGAAGTCTTTGACTAATTAAACCAGTATACCTAAATTTTCCATGATTCAGCAACTTAGTAAGTCGCTAACAGCACATATTTCCTCTACTCGGATTCTGCATTTGTATAGCACATTTTCTACTCTGTGATAAAACGATCCGCTGTCATCCATTAAGTCATTAATCTAGCAACTCCCTTTCTGTTTGTAATAACATACTTAGGCCTGTATCAGCTAAATGTCTATGTAACTTTTTCATTTGTATGGTCAAAT